>JANHFN010010086.1:153011-178222 GCA_032468175.1 Toxicocalamus goodenoughensis
CCGAAGGACTCGGGGCGGTGTACAGCAATTCAAAACGTAAAAAAGACAATACAAAATACAAAATTTAAAATTTAAATGTAATGATCAAAGTAATGATTTACTTTGTCTCCAATTTCTATTTTACCCTCTCTTTTGGAGACCCAGTTCCTTTCTTCTTTTGTGCACAGTCCAGTTTGTCTTAGTGTCAGATGCCATATCTGCTATCGGTCTCCCCAGTTGGGGTGAACCGATAGCTAACTGGTAGCTAATTTTATGGCCAGTTCGGCAAACCAGCCAACCTCATCCCTGGCTGGCCCCTCCCACCCCATCCCATCCCTCCCAGAGTCCCCCATGTGGCTCATTTTGGATCCCAGGTAAAATACATGAAGTAGATTGCATTTCTTTTTTAAATTAAGTCTGATTTCATCTAGTTACATGGCAACCATGAAACCTTCCTGTGATTCTAAGAATCAGCCTAGTTTACATAATTATTCAATCCTTCATAAAATAGTTTATAAAGAATTAGTGGCACTAAATCATAACACTAGACCAGGAGTGTCAAACTCAATTTCATTGAGCACCTCACCAGGACTGTGTTTGATCTTGGGGGGGGGTGGGATATGTGTGGGCAGAGTAGGCACGGCCAGATCCATGTCACTCATGTCGGGGGCGCCTGTTGCAGCCCAACTGCTCTATCAGTGAAAACTGGCTCCCAAGCTCCATTTTCAGCTGCAACTGCCTTCTGCAACTTTCTGCCAGTGAAAATGGAGCTCGGGAGGGCTGCCTGCGGCCCTCCTGAGCTCTGTTTCTGCTGGTTGTGGCACCGTGGGCCAGTCCTTTGCTGTTTCCAGGGCGGACCCCCCAGGCCAGATCTAAGCACCCTACGGTTGATCAAAATCCAGATGCTTCTGGCCTGACTCATGTTTATGCCAGTGTTCCGACCCAACCCTGTTACCAGCAAGAAAATCTCAAACAAATGCAGCATCTCAGACCTTCACAGCTTTAATCTACAAATAAACTTCTTTGTAGATAAAAGATGGCTTACAGCCAATTAGTCCAACCAGAAAAGCCTTGACAGAATTCTTCAGATAAGCTGGAGTCTCTACACACAAATGCTGGGTCCTTAGAGCATTTTTGCTTTCTGCAAAGGCAAAAACCTTTTGAAACCAGGCTTATATTCCCTGGAGGGAGGGGGCATTATGTTGTATCCTTACTCCTGAGTCACCTGTGCTGCTCCAGCTCTTCTCTTCTACAAAGCAACCTGCACTCACGCGCACTTGGCACAGGCTCCTCGGGAACTTCCTCATCACTGCTGCCAGCCCCCACAATCCCTGAAGGCAGCAGTCCACTCCCTGATGGTCCCAGCCCCTCATCCGAGTCCTTGCTCTCCTCCACCGTCCGCACCTGCTGCCGGCTAACCACAACAGCCAGTTGCAGCATCCTGGAGTCCTGTAATCACATTTTGCGATGTTCTGACTAGCAAAGTCAATGAGGAATTCAGATTCATTTAACAATCATATTACTAACTTAACAGCTACCATAATTCACTTAACAACTGTGGCAAGAAAGGTTGTAAAATAGGACAAAACTCATTTAACAATTGTCTTGCTAAGCCAAGGAGTACCTGCATTACACTAAGGATGGAGTATTCCACATTTAGATCAGTTTTGCACCATGACACTAATCAGGTCTGATAGAAATTCTCTCAGTTCAACCCATCTCGTAGTTGTGTTCTTATAACAATACCATCAAAAGAAACTGTCAATTTAATAAAACAGACAAAATGCATTAAAACATGGGGTATAATTGTGAGTGTAGTAATTCCAAAGCCAAGAATAATACATAATATAAAATAGCTGAACTAGTTACACATCATTTTGATTCCTTATGGGAAGGAAGTGAGCAGACTTCACAGCTTCCACATTCAGGTATTTCACTGTGAACTCAGTTCTACTTTCATGTAAAACAGAGCAGAGTACAAAATATTTATTATTACACATGCTGACTGCTGTCAGGATTGCCTTTGTCCAGTGTTGGAAACAGCCATATACACCTGTAGAGGAACTGGTTATACAAAAGGTTATGAATTGTGCTGAAATGGATAAATTAACGCTGAGTTTAAAAGATAAGGAATCTTCAATATTTTATAAGGTATGGGAACAATGGTATAGCTGGATAGATCGGAGACAGATTAAGGATAAGTAATTATTAAATATAGAATAAAAAGAATATATGCACAAATTAATATTTGTAAATATCGCACAAATGATCGTTGCACGATAAGCACCACAAACAGCTGTTATTGAATTATATGTTTTTTATGTTTTTAATGTAATAAAATTCAATAAAGTTTATTTTTAAAAAACAGAGCAACTTGGGATTTTCTTTTGAATTATTGCAGCTCTTCTCAGCAGGCCATTGCCAGAAACTTTTGCCTCTCAGCTCCTGGACTCAGGTTGCCATTATGGTCCACAATCCATACCCATGAGATTATTAAGTACAATCAAATACTAAATGCCACTTTATGCAGCAGACTTCAGATCTGAGCTCCATTCAAGTTGTGTGCAACAATGAAGATAGTTAACATGTCATAAAAATTGATTCCATAGACAACATGAGCTAAAAGGACAACATACTCTAATTTGTAAATACACTGAGAAGAGTATTGATGGGAATTTGTCCCGTTTCTTCATGAAATCACGATAGGAAGAGTTGTTTAAAGCTCAAAATTCACCAAAATTTCCCTCTTTCCTCAACACCTTAAGCCTATAAATATTTTATAGCTTTCCTCTTTAGACTAAAAAATATTTCAAGTCTGTTCGAATGTTTAAGGGCTTTGCAAATATATGCTTTAAACCTATTAATGTAAAAAATAAATGGAGCTGAATTAAGTTTAAGTGGCATATACCATATCAGGGGGTTTTCTCTTGAACACCAGGTGTGTTTCTCTGTGTTCACAGCAGAACAGGTTAAGACTCTTTATTCAATGGGTACTAATAAATTTAAGATATGAAGGCAGTTAGTTGGCCAGAGATGGTGTAGAAGTGGAAAATGTATTTCCCATTACTAAAGAAGCCAAATGCTACAGTGGAAACATGAATGTTGCATGTCATTTTGATCTGCTGCCTTTTCTTTTTTCTTTCATTAAAGCTTTAATGTTGCAATTATGGCCGTGTTGCCCTATAAAAAAAGAAGGAAAAGGCAGTTTACTTTAAAAAGTGAAATTGCATAGACTACTATTTAATTATACACAAATGTAAATGGCCCATTTTTTCCATAACTGGTTATTACAGCACTGTTTTACTTTCTGAGTTTTCACAATCTCAAAAACCTACAATGCTTCCTGCTATATAATTGGTTTGTTACATTATTGTTTTCATCTTATTTTTTTTCCTTTTAATGCGAGTGCAGTAGGAGAATAAATCTTGGTTTTAAGCCAGCCAGTACTTCATCTACTTAAGCTTTTATAGATGAAGATTGCTGTAATTATCAGAATACCCGCTTATTTTGAAGTATTATCTTGGCAACCTGCTGGCATTTACAACCAATTAACAAGCACTGCCCATTAGCTGCATAAGGGGTATCGCGGAGTAAACCTATTGTGTGCTAATTTTCTATTTTAGATAATCAGTTTGGCCATCCAAAATGGAAAGAGGAAGAAAAGAAAGGTTTGACACGCAGTGGCAAGCGTGTAAAAATTACTACGTGCTTCTAAGAGACAAAGGTATCCAACAACTCAGTGATTATTTCACTGTCGTCACTTAAGTATTTATTCCCTTTATCTCTTCTGGAAGATAAATTATAAAGTAGAGCTTCAGCAAAGTAATCATGTGTCTTTTTTAAAAAAACTGACTGGCTTCTCCTGTCTCCTCCTGTCTATAATTACATCAAATTGTACTTGTGTTAAACACTATTTAAAAAGATTCTTTAAAAAAAAGAAAAAGACAAGAAAACAGCAACTGTTGGGGAAAAAACCTTCCCATTACAATTGGAAACGGGGATGCAATTAGGGCTTCTTCAAAGATATCTGTGGTACACTGCACTATGTACAGACACTGTTCCAAGCATCTTACTCTCTTGCAACGAATGAGCAAAAAAGTTTGAAAAGTGAAGTATATCTGTGTACAGAGAAACAAACAAAAAGAATAGGAGAAAAAGTCATAAATCTTGCATAGAAGCCCCTACTCACCAGTAAAAGCTCTTGGCCGAGCAGGGCTGATAGTATAAAAGAAAGAAAATGACCTGCTGTTTGCCATTGTTATGGGAATTAATGGTTTCCCTCTCACAAATCCATAAAGAATAGTTTCAACAGTAGAGTAGAATTCTTTGCTCCTGAAATCGAAAGGTTTTCCCTTTGTTTATCAAATTATATAAAAACACATTTTCGGTTGATACTAACATTTTCATGGGCTTGTCTCTTAAAATGGCAGGAAAACTAACTGGCACAGGACAAGTCAAGAGGACCTCTAAAGTCCCCTGAGAAATGTTCAAAGCCAAGGCCAAGGCAAGCACCAGATTTTTTCACCCAGATTTCCAGACTCAGAATGAGGCTCTGCCGTGATCGCCAAGCCAGATTCTGTCTTCCAGAGTGTTTTCAGAATGCTAAGATGAATCTCTTTCTGCAAGAGAAATGGGAGATGTCTTCTCCCCCACCCCATGCCCTGTCCCGCAAAAAATACATGCCTAAAAGGCAGTTCTTCAGAAGACTACACTACCCAATAAAAGACAGGAAACAATTATTTTGGTGGAATTGCAAAGGAAAGAGAAGATACAGTAATCTAGACTGATTCAGGCCTAGATCTAACCAGAACGTATCATGGCCTTCGAGTTAGATAATCTTACACAAATGCTGGTAAGTCAATCTTCTTCCCTTATGAGCAATTCCCCTTATGCTACTCTAAAGTTGATCCTTAACCATCCCATGCCAGTCTGTTATTTAGTTGTCACAATTGAGTTATATGCAACTGATATAAAATGCCTGCCTCAATTTCTAAACTCACGGGAGTCTTGAAAAGCAGAATGGACTGGGTGAAAAAGTACTGCCTTACTTCACCAGTCATAGGAAAGGGGAGTCACCTGGCAGATTACAGTCACTTCAATCAGTTAAGGATGGAAAAAAATAATGTGCAATTAGGGGGGAAACCCAAAATGTATTATCCTTTTGTCCCTTCCCCACTTACCTCATAGCTAAACATCAAACTTACTATGTAGATGTGTAACCTCCAGCACCAGCATTTTTTAAAAGAGCTGCTGCTAGGGACACAGTCTAAAGTCTGCATTGAGAGTTTTGAACAATCAGATGGACCAATATTTTCTATTAAAGGCTGCAAAACTAATATTAAAATTGAAGCCCAAATTTTGAGTTCTCCACTGATTATTGAGGTTGTTGACCTCAGTGGCCAAAACTCAACAGAAAATAAAATGCCATTATGTAGGATGCAGTGAGAAGAAAGTAGTGCTGACTGAAACATTCTACTCCATGCCCTGTCCTGCAAAATATACATGCCTAAAAGTCTTCAGAAGACTACACTACCCAATAAAAATTGGGTTCCAAAATTAGGTTAGATATTTTGTGTTAATTTTGTTATGTGAATGCAACCTCTGTGCACAAATTTGTGGATGATAGCTAAGCCACCCTTAAGTCAGGTATCATACAATTCAAATAAGGGGTGTACATAAGTGCACAATCATGCCTACCATCCCTGTCCTATTGTCCCCAATTATTAGTTCCTATTTCTTATATTTAAACTTATGTTTATTCTTATTTCTTATTTCTATTGTATTGTAAACTTTTGACAAATAAATAAAATAAATAGGGGAAGGAAAATACTTTTGATGTCCTCATTTGTTGATAAAATGTAATCCATCATCTAAGAAAGGAAAGGATTTTTCAGCCAGTCAAACAGAGACCAAGAACATTCTTGTCTTTTATTATATTTTGAGAGAGAAAGAAGCAAGAAATAACTGGTAAACAATGAGTTTTACTTGTTGCTAGATAATTTTTCTTGGAATTTATTAGTGGAGGAATATATAAGAAAGATGAGGTTTTGTACACATGTACGCACATATACATATACATAGAAATGAACAAATAGTCTGAGATATGAATGTACCAGGGTGGACAACATGATGCCTATGGCAAGAATGTGCCTGAAAATCACACTCTTGGTGCCCAATAAGCTCTGTGGCCTATCTGACTTTTATTTTTTTAGGTTCTTTAATTTTTTTTTAAAAAAGTGGGAAGCTATCAAGCATCAAACCAAAGCACCAGCCTTCAGCACTACTGGGATTCTTAGAAATAAAAAAATGATGGATGGCTGAAGTTTAGTGATTCAGGAAGAAGGAGGAGGTGTAACACTGGCAGCAATGAAAGGGATTTTTGGACTGTTAAATGAGAAGACAAAGAGCAACCTCACAGGTCTGTGTCCTAGTAAATGGATGTCCCTAATTGGTCAAATACCTCTGGCAACCACTTTATGAATGATCAAATCCTCAGTTGCTAATTTTTAATAAGAGGGCCCACAATATTATCTCAGAATTACAAATGTTGCCATCAGCTCTTAACGATTCTCTATCCATGCTGTGTAGAAATAGGCATGAAACTTTCTAGTCAGTCTGTCAGTCTTAACAGTCTGTTAGTAATACTTAATATATAGAGTGGGATGTTTTCAGTAACCAACCTATTCGTTGACAGATTCCTAATTATTAGCATGTGCGGCTGAAATTTGCACTCCCAGAAGATGTTTCCTATTCAGTTAAGTGTGCTTCACTGGACAACTAGAAATGAAGGCAAAGAGCAGAGGATTTGAGGCCGGTTTGCCAATAGTATTGGGGAAGACTTATTTAACTGTGTTTTATTTAACACTCCTTTCATTCTACGTCTGCAATGGGGCAGCCATAGGGATCAGGTAAAAAGGGAGTGGGGTGGGATGAGGGGGGATGGGTCATGGCCAGGAATGCTGGTTGGGAAGGTGCTTAGACTAGCAATGTGTTGCTTTATATTCCACACTGCAATCAGTGCTGGGGAAGCCTACAGATTGGGGTCACAGCCAAACTTGAAAGAATTAACTTGGCAACATAAGATAATGATGCCTAGGGTGGTTTTGACTTCACCAGACATGAGAGGATGTGCTACCATTCACTGAATCAAGCCAGAATGCAAGCTGCTATACATCATCCTTGTCTTGCCAAGGATGGAAATCATGTGTTCCCAAGGCAAGCGCCAATCTTTGTAGTTGGGCTGCATATTTTTAATTATTTAGTGGCCGGTGACCACGTAGAGCTGGATAGTGTTATCACTCTAATGAGAAAATTAATTGTTTGGGTTTCAAAAATATCTGGGATTTGCATTGTTCAGGTATCAAATATACCTGGGTTTTGCAGATTATTATATAAGGACTCATTCAAGAGCTTAGCACGTCTTTAAAAAACTTTTGTGCTGGAAAGACAGGAAGGAGATACGCTGATCTTTTCCCCCATTCATTCAATGTATATTTTAAGGTGTTCATACAGTGTATGTTTATTTGTCTTGAAATAAAATATAGCGAGGGTGACAACTTGAGTTTTAAGGGGCATAATTCCAGTTTCCATTTCTTGGAAACTAAAGGCATGTGGCATTGTTTAGGTACCAGAAACATTTCCTCCCTTATCTGGCAAATTTATATGCCCTCAGCTGAGCCTATATAAGACACCAACCCATCTTTGGGTTGGAAGGATTTTGAAAGAATTCAGGTGAGGCTATGATAGCTTTGCTATTCAAAGCAAGCAAATGGCTTTCTCATTAATCTTTTCCAGCAGATCTGGCTATTGATAAGAGTTTTATGATTTATAATTGTAATGAATACCCATTTTGAATGAAATTTCCAATTCTAGTCAAGGTGTTTGATGTAGAGTTGCTGCAAATCCTACCTTCCTCTATTCTTGAATGGACTCCCCTTGAATGTCTCCACCTGAGCAAATAAATAAAAAATATTTTGAACACTTTGTATTCAGCAAATAAATATACATTTTTTTCAGGATGTGCTTCACTGCTATCTTCTGCCTTGAAAAGACTGCACTGAATATACCTGCTTGGGGAAACAGGGAAAAGCATACAAAAACATTACATATAACAGCAAAATAGTTTTGCCTTATATAAATAATCTTTCTAGGCACCCCTTTGTGATTTTCCTTTCAGTGTCTCTTTTTTGCCCAGACAATTTGTGTTCAGCTGTATCTTAATAGTGATGAGCGATAGTAGTTCTATTAGAGCTGATAGGAATTTGAGACATGTTTCCCACTATTTGCTAAGCACATCTTGTTGCCTCGGGTAAAACAGGCTTCGCAAGAAAGGAAAAGCAGCGAGCTGGAAAGCATGAGCCGTCCTTATTTTTCTTCGCTGTGAGGCTGGGATGGACCATGTCCTGTGCTTCTCTTCCAGATGGCCTGGTGGATGTGCTCCAGGCGTTTGGTGTGCGGGAGGGCAAGAATGGGGTCACCATCGCTGCTGGCATCTGCACTCACAGGAATGGATCGGAGGAAACTGACCTGGCCTTCCGCCTGGAGAATCAGACCCATTTCATCACCCCCACCAGGCAGCTCTTCCCTGGTAATGTAAAGCAATGTGGATCTGCATAGTTAGCCGAACCCCAAAGCTGGTTTACATACGTATCTTAGGGCCTCATCCCTTGAACATGTTCAAAATGATGTCTCAAAGTGCAGAAGACAGATGTGTCCCAAAACTTGCTTCCTAAAATTGCGAAAAGCTGAGTACAAATGCATGCATTGTACGTGGCCATGTGGGAAATTAGGACTGGCTTGAAATTGAGTGGGAATCTTGTCTAAATTCTGCCCTTATTCTGCAATAAATCCTTCAGAGATTCAGGACTACTAGGAATTGTGTAGAGCCCTCAAAGTGGTGAAAGGGGAGAGCGTTTGGGGATGGGTTAAAACACTTGTTTGGTTCCTGGTTCTGTTGCTTTCTCAGGATGCATTATCTCCTCCTCTTGCAGATGGTCCCTTCCCAGTGGACTTTTCAATATTAGCCACAATGAGAGCAGTCAAAGGCAGCCAATCTTTTTTGTTTTCCCTGCATGATGAACGTGGTGTACAGCAGCTTGGTGTAGAGATTGGACGTTCCCCCGTCTTTCTCTATGAAGACCAGCTGGGTTTCCCAGCGCCTGAGGATTATCCTCATTTTCACAGAGTCAACTTGGCTGATGGCAAGTGAGTTGGGATATTGGGGTAGGGGAAAAAATAGAAGAGAGCTATTTAGAAATGGTTCTCTTATCACACACATGTGGACATGACTGAAATATTACTTAGTTTGGGTATGATTTTTTAAAATAGGATTGCTTTTGCAGTGGTTTTTAAAGGGATACATTATAGGTTCTTTGTTGTGATTAGATTGAGAGAGGTAATATTTACACACACACACACAAACTCACATACATCAACAGTTTTGATTTTAATCCCAGGATTAAAGATGCCAAAATCTAACAATTGTGGTTTGCTAAAGCTACTGCAGTAAAGTACAACTTCTTCGGTAGTTAAGAAAGAGCAACTACTAAACAAAGTTAACTCTATAATGTCTTAGATCAGGGATGTTAACTCAAAATTCAATTTCTCTGAGGGCCGCATCAGGATTGTGTTTGACCTCAGGGGGCCAGAGTGGGCATGGCCAGCTCGACGTCACTCGTGTCAGGAATGCCTATGGCGGCCTGAGCACTCTGCCCGCAAAAACGGGCTCCCAAGCTCTGTTTTTGATTGGGATGGCTTCCTGCAACCCTCTGTCAGTGAAAATGGAGGTCAGGAGGGCTGCCTGCAGTCCTTGCAAGCTCCATATTTGGCTACAACAGCCTCCTGCAACCCTCTGTCAGCTAAAATGGAGCTCGTGAGAGCCACCTTTGACCCTCCTGAGCTCTGTTTTTGCTGGCAGAGGCATCATGAGCCGGTCCTTTGCTGTTTCCAGGGTGCCCCCCACGGGCCAGATCTAAGTACCCTGTGGGCCGGATCTGACCCCCAGGCCTTGAGTTTGACACCCCTCTCTTAGATGGTTTAATAGAACTAAAATTGTGTGACCAAAGCATAATTTCTCTTTTCTTACATGCATCGATGTTTATTGAACTGATGTCACTGTTAAATATATTATCTTGATGATCAAAGCACTATAAGAAAATCAGATACTACTAGTACTTTTTCTTAAAAAAAAACATTTTTGGTACCTGTAATATAATGCTCAGAACAGCTCTCTTGATCTGGCACCTTCTAGATATGTTAAGCACAATTTCCTTATTCCTCAGTCAGCATGAGGATTGTAGCCTTGCACAGCTGGAGAGTAGAGGTAAGGGAAAGATGGCATAGAATATTGGGTTTGATTTATGTCAGAGCTGTTTTCAAATCCTCCCCCTCCGGCATGAATTATATTGGGTAACCTTAGAGTTATTTTCCTTATCCAACTCTCAGCCCAAACATGGAGTAATTATGACAATACATTAATGAAAACCTACTAAAAGTTGCAGAAAAGTTTAATGACTAGCTTCTTCCTCCACAGCTATTACCTTTTTTTTCTTAGTGACCAGATATGTAGTTGACCTCATAGTTTATAGGAAAAATGTTATAGGCAAACATTATCTAAAACTGTCAAGTCCCACTGGGAAGAGTAAAATCTTGTGACTTTTGGTCATGAGATTTCAGACATTTTTAAAAGCAGTTAATTTGGAGGTGGGTTCATGTATTCTATATTGTTGCAAACTACCACAGTGCTAATCTTTGGCTTTTCATGAAATCTAGTGGTTCACATAAAGGAAGAGGATGGAATCTGTAAAACATATTTGGCAGTTTAGCATGTTAGCAAAACTCACTGAGCTGCCAGCTGAAAATAAGATTTATCTGTGATGCTTCCAAATGGAATGCTTATTGCATTATTAATGGAAAGGCATTCTGCAGTTATTCTGTTTCATAGTATACATGAATGAATGAATGAATGAATGAATGAAGTAAGATAGTAAGAGTTCTTGGGAGGGTTACAACTGGAATATACCATTTTTGTGTGTGAATAAGGCAGAATGATTGCATAATAATAAACTCATCTGGATCTATCTCTGAAGTTCTCATGGTAATGCCGCTTTGTCCCACTAAGTTGCTTTACTGTTTTTTACCAGATGGCACCGCATTGCTCTGAGTGTGAAAGGTGAAAGCGTATCTTTGAACATTGACTGTGAAGATGCTATAACGTTGCCCTTGAAGCGAAGCAAGCAGCCAGTTGTCAGTATTGATGGGGTCACCTTGCTTGGGGCACGTCGACCAGATGAAGACATTTTTGAGGTAGGAAAAATTATTCACAAATCTCAAATCATTTTTCCCCACTCCAATAAAAGTATCAATCAGTTGCACTGCTGAAAATAACTTATACTTGGCTCCTTGCTGATTCTAATGATGTTAGAGTACAAATTCCCACTACCTCACCTTTTCACACAGCCATCTTAGCATCTCCCGATTCTAGATCTTTCTCCCTCCATGCCAGTTGTGCCATCTCTTTCACCGTGCCTGGCAAGGTTACAGGAGGCTGCTAGGGGTCTGGGGTGACAAATTGCACCAGAATATATTTTATATAGCTACAAAACCTCACAGAATACAGATGACCTTTTCTGCTCTATCCCTGCTCTGCTCCCATGAGGGGAAAAACCGAATTGATTTCCAAGCATGGAAAGCCAGCGACTTGTGTTCTGTGTCATCTTCCCATTGCTGCCTTCCCTCTCCAGCACTTGCTGCCTGCCTGGTTGAGAATACTCAGCAGAGTCTGGTTTTGCATGCTTATACTGGCTGATTTCCATGGAGGCCTTTTTTTTTAAATTGAAACAGTCTGTGATCAGCAGCCCTGGGAAGTTTTGGAGAAGGGGCCTTCCAAAATGACAGTGATGAGATTTGGGAACCATTCTTTTTTCCTTTTGTGGCAAGAAAACGAACTCATTGATAGCAAACACTACAGATAATAGTTGAAATCATCTTCAACTCCCGAGGAATGAGAGAAGGCTTTCAGTTAAGAATCTTGACAGTTTGGATTAAAGGGTGGGTGATAATTAGAAAAAAAAACACCCATAAAAGGTAGAAAATCTACAGAACGAAGAACTCGAAAGACAATATTGCTAATGAATGAGAGTAAAGAAACAGAAACAAAATAAAGGATAGAAGAAGAAAAAGACAGAGAGGATTCTGTATGCCACTAGCATTCCAGAATAGGCATGGGATCAGATTTTTTCAGTAAGACAACTTAGGGATTTCTCATCTACAAAGGACATCATTAGTTTCAGTAGCCATGGAAGCAGATAAATGCCTTACTACCCCCCCTCTGCCCCCCCACAATACATTCTTTCTCCAGGCATAAAATGTCAGAGGGCACAACATTTTTTGAAGGCATCTAGGCTGTTATTGGCTTGGGGTGGCCAAGAACAAGCATTTCTTGTTGTAATGCTTGGAAAACCTTGGCTTAGGGCCATCTGCCTCTGGTAATTTGGGCAGTGACTGAGGAAATGCCTAGAAATGTCGGCTTAGCAGTGGGTGGTTGCTACTCCCTTTCGTAATGAAGATGGTGGCAGGGATCTCCGCAGTGGAGTGGGGGACAGGTGGTGTGGAATCCAGAGGAATGTTCCCAAGCTGGGCTAGATGCCTTTTTCCATAGAGATTTTCCATCTTGTATTCTTCTCTCCTATTTCCAGCAAAAAAACATGCATTCAAAAGAATTGGGAACCAGCGGAGGGTGGGATTCAAGATAAAAATAATAGATGTGGGATTCAAGACTAAACGGACCTTGCAGGAAGAACTGAATAGTTTTATAAATTATCATTGCTATAATTAGGTGAAAGGGCCTTGTGAAGGTCTCTTCCATTCTTCCAGTTCTGTAAAATCCGTGTGCATGCTGCAGTTGTGTTCATTGTGGCATGTGGTGAAGTGTAAACTTAAATGTGTGAAGGACATTATTTTAAATAATCAACAGACACATACCTTCAGTCCTTTGAAACTCTTCAGTATGTTAATTGCTTATCTATGGATTCGCATCCACTCTTCCCTCCCGTGGGCCCTGTTGTGTTACCTCATCATGGGTGAAAGGAAGGGTGTTTCTGGAAAGGAGACAACGAACTCCAGAGTCCTTGCCAGGGGTATATATTCCAAGTAGACTCAGAGCATAAAGTCCACCCCAGCTGCCCAGCTAAAGCAGGTGGGCACCTAGTACCGGAGGTGGCATTCAGCAGGCTCTGACCAATTCTGGAGAACTGGTAGCAGAAATTTTGAGTAGTTTGGAGAACCGGCAAATACCACCTCTGACTGGCCCTGCCCCCATCTATTCTCTGCCTCTCGAGTCACAGCTGATCAGCTGGGTCTTCTTTTGTTGCCCTGCATAGGAGAGCAGAGCTGGAAAGCAGGTTATTGGGGTGGGGAGGGAGGACTTTGCAGTAATCTTCCCCCTGGAGTGAGGAGGGAATGGGTTTTTTTTCAATATTCTTCCTCTGCCATGCCCACCAAGCCACACCTACCAAGCCAAGCCACACCCACCAAGCCACGCCCACAGAACCGGTAGTAAAAATATTTGAATTACACCACTGGTGTGCGTGTGTGATTTTTTTCATCATTTATTAAACTTAAAACATAGAACACAGAATAACAGGGTTGGAAGCAGAGGGTGGTATTCAGCAGGTCCTGACCAGTTCTGGAGAACCGGTAGCGGAAATGTTGAGTAGTTCAGAGAACCGGCAAATATCATCTCTAACTGGAGATTTTACAGTATCCTTCCCCTGCCACGCCCACCAAGCCACACCCACAGAACCTGTAATAAAATTTTTTGAAGCCCACCACTGCTTGGAAGGGACCTTTTAGAACTTCTAGTCTAACCCCCTAACCATAGCCATAGCAGGAGATATCCTATACTATTCCAGACAAATGGCAGTCCGCTGCCAGTCCAGTCTCTTCTTACACTTTCCTTTCTCAATCCAACACTTAAGAGGACTTGCTGCAATTATTTCAAGTAATGACATGCAGCTTTTATTATTTTATTTAATTCCTAGGACACATTGACTTTAAGCATCTAACTTGTCTAGAAAGAAAGCATCAGGCCAGGAACACAAGAGGTAGAACACTAGTCTCCATCAGCTTTTCTTCCTGGTTAAAGCAATTACAGTACTTCATTTTCCCAAAATAGGATGGTTCGATCTCCTTTCCTGCCAAATAAGACAAAGTGAACATGTATGAAGCAATGACAGTGATCAGGTCTGCAGCAAGTAAGGAATGATGATATGGACATTTGTGGGGAAGGAAATGGGAACAGAAGAGGAAAACAAAACAGTGATATGTCTTCAGCAACAGAGTGGTCAACGTCTAGAATGCTGTACCTGACTCCATTGTTACAGCCTCAACCCTTCGCAGCTTCAATCTCAAACTGTCTACCGTGGACCTCACCCCATTCCTAAGAAATCTTTAAAGGGGGCGTGTATAAGCGCACCAGCATGCCTATTGTCCCTGTCTTACTTTCCCCATTTATCTGCATTTGCTTCCTTTGTTCATGGTTATGTTCATGCCTATAATTGTTATCTTGTACATGTTTGACAAACAAATAAAATTAAAATTAAAAATTAATATCATGGGGAAAGCCTGCATGCATCATATAAGTGAATCCATAAAGCAAGGAACAAGGTAAGAAGTCCTGCAAACTCCAGACATCGGCAATGGCACACCAAATTCCACAAATTCAGTGTTTGCTCCAACAAATGCCCCTCCCCCACAGCCAGGAGTAGGATTCAAAAATCCCAGCAGCCGGTTCTCTGCCCGGTTGCTTGATGGGCATGGCCATGATAGGCATGGCCTACTGCGACTTCCAGGAGGGGCATTTTTCACCTTCCCCAGAGTCCAGAGGCTTCCCTCGGGCCTCTGGGAGAGCAAAAATGGCCTCCCCCAGGCTTGGGGGCCCTTGGGAAGCCAGAAACAGGCTCGGTTCTGGACTTCCGGAACTTCTGGGAGGGCCATTTTTTTCCCTCCAGAGCCTCTGCGTGAACCCTACACTTACTTGCATCCAAAACAGGCCCTGTGGAGACTCCTGGTATGGGTGGGATGGGGTGGGCGAGTTCAATTACTGGTTTGGCAAATTGGCTGAATCCCACCCCTGTCAACAGCGTCTCCTTAAGTTTCAGTCCCTAGCTGTGCCTTGTGAAGAGGGGCGGGGTGCTCTCTTCCTGAGTCTTTGGATTGGCCTGCGCGTTCCTGCCTCCTCTCCACTTTCTGTATTTGGGGATCAGGGGCAGTCCTTGCTCATCGCCTGAGCTCCGTTGCTCTTCATCTCCACTGCCTGACCTTGGTCATCCTGGCCCTGGCCCTCCCTGCTGGCAAGCTGTTCCAAGCCCGAGGGGCCCAAGGCTGCCTGGTCCTGCTCCTTGAAGCCAACGAGGCCACCTCCTCAACCTCCCTAGGCCCCAGCTCCGGTCCATCCTCCCCCGTGGATTCAGACTCTGACAGGGGCGTGACAGCAGCTTCTCCAAGTCTGCAAAAATATTTCAAGTCTGAAAAAAGTACAGACTTTTCTAGTATGGAAACTGCCCTCTGGAAATTGTTGGGTGAGATCATCCTATTTGCATACAAACAAGGATAGCCAAAGAGAGACACTGTCTTTCCATTATGGAAGTATTGACTTCTCAAGTTACTCCTTTGCATTTTAACTTGCAAAAGAAAAGTTATATTTGTTGGTGTTGTTGTTGACCTCAAATATTAATATGTCCTGCCTGGCTTACAAGTAATTCAGCAGAATTTCGAGCCTGAATCTGCAGCTAATGTGTTAAGAGCCTCTTTATCAGCTGAACAATAATGGAGTCAGTAAATATAAAGTAAGCAGGCTGGGAGATATAATCATGGCTAACTGGGTGAAAGCTTCTGTAAAATTACATTAAGAAAACCCATTTACGGACATGAAATTCAAGTTAATCAAGTGTGTGATTACTCAAAATCTTTTATATAAGGAAAATAGCATCAAAAGAACACTAAGAAATTAGGCGATTCACAACAATTTCACTGACTGGTCCTTTATAAACTCTCCTAAGACACATTTCTCTGGGAACTGATTGCCCTAGACTTCAGCAGGATTTACGTCTCAACAAAGTGGCAAATGTTTAGATTGTTAAGTTGGCCTGGGTGTGGAGTTGTCCTGTTGAATGTTGTGAAAATCACAATCTTAGAGCATTGTTTATGACTAATAAATCAATGTTTTCACAGAGTATTTCATGAGACGCATGGAGTACCATCCAGAGAAAGGAATACAGATTACAAAGAATCTGGTGTGGGAGTATGAATGGATTTCCAGAGGGATTGCTGACTATAGGAACCTTTAGCACTACTCTGAGGAAGCAGATAAACCTCTGCTTCAATGACCCTCCTGCAACCCTCTGCCATTGGCCCTAGTGAGCTCCATTTTTGCTGGCAGAGTCCTCGGGCCAACACAGATGCCCCCAACATGAGTGATGTCGAGTTGGCCACACCCACCCTGGCCATGCCATCTTAGCCGCCCCAAGGTCAAACACAACCCTGATGCAACCCTCAATGAAATTGAGTTTGAACACCCCTGGCATAGGGTTTCCTGCTTGAGCAGGTGGGTCAAATTAGAAGACCCTCCAAACTCCCTGCCAACTCTGTTATTCTGTTACTTTGAGAGATACAGGCTCCCCATTTATAGATAGTCCATAACTTGCAACCACGGTTGGTACTGGAACTTCCATTGCTAAGCAAGATGTTTGTTAAATAAGTTGCACCCAATTGTATGACCTTTTTTGACACAGTTGTTAAGAAAATCACCCTGGTTGTTAAACTAATCCGGCTTGCCCCATTGACTTTGCTTTTTGGAAGCTGGCCATGATCCCAGGATGTTGCCACTGTTGCAAATACATGTTGGCTGCCAAACAATTATTTCAATCACTTGATTGCAGAGACTCTGTGACAGTCGTTAAGTGTGAGGACTGGTTATAAGTCACTTTTTTCAGCCCCATCATATCTCTGAATGACCATGAAACAAATGGTTGTGTAAGTCAAAGATTGCCTGTACTTCCGTCAATCCTTCCTGGTAACCCATGAATCAGGAGGTCACTGGCAAATTGTTATTACATCAATGTAGTCTTCCTTATTGGTCAACCAATCAGCATTGGGTGAGCTTGGGTGCAGCAGCCAATCAGTGTTGAGGACATGCTTTCTGAGAAGCTTGATGGTATTGGTGAGCCTTGAATTTTCAGCCGGGCTATGTCTCCATCTCAATTTAGTGAGAGCTGGGTAAGGCTTAGCCACTGCTGAAAAGTTCATTTGGGTTTTTAATTGACTGATCTGGGAGATATTAATTTGGCTCACATTTGCTTTTGTACACTTCTTAATTAAAATTAGCTTGTCTTGTATCTCAGAGCCACAGTAGTACAGTGGTTGGAATGCAGTACTGCAGGCTACTTCTGCTGATTGCCAACTGCCTGCAATTTGGCAGTTCAAATCTCACCAGGCTCAAGGTTGACACAGCCTTCCAGCCTTCTGAGGTGGGTAAAATGTGGACCCAGATTGTTAGGGGGCAATAGGTTGACTCTGTAAACAGCTTAGACAGGGTTGCAAAGCACTGTAAAGCAATATATAAATCTAAGTATTATTACTATTGCTATTCTGCCTGGATTAACAGGTACATGCAATGCTGCTAATTCTTAACTACAGGTAGTCCTCGACTTAAAACCCAAGCTGTGCTAAAAAATTTCATTGCTGAACAAGACAAATGTTAAGTGAATTTGCCATCCTTTGTGATGTTTCCTGCCATAGTTGTTAAGTGAATCATTCAGTCATTAAGTGAATCTGGGTTTCCCTGTTGATTTTGCTGTTGAAAGTCAGCTGAGAAGGTTACAAATGGTGACCCCATTCCTAGGAGTGTAACTGTCATAAATGTATTGCCAATTGCCAAGCATCCGAATTTTGTTCACATGAACTTGTGCCAATGATGTTGCATTGATCAGAAGTGTGAAAATTGGTGACAAGTCATTTTTTTCAATGCTGTTGTAACTTCAAATAGTCACTTAACAAACGGTTACAAGTTGAGGACTACCTGCGGTTGGTAAAACCTATTGTGTGAATTTAACCAGTGTTAGTGAAATGGTAATTAAATATGACATGAACATTCCTGCACTAATGAATCACTTCTATACTTGTAGCCCCAGGTCAAATAAAATCTGGATTTCTACAGCTCAGCAAGCCAATCCCAGACAGATTGCAGTATGGATTCATATCACATGTTGTGTGACTCGTATATTGTGACCAGAAATCTTGGTTTCTGTTTGAGAAAGAGGTTAACCATTAAAGGAAGACTGTTTAACAGCTGTGGGCTCATACAACCTGCATCTGGTGATATGATTGAAAAGTAGAAGGACTGAGTTTGATTGGCATATAAAGTTTGCTAGAACAGATTCTTGCTATTTTTTTTAATCTTTTGGTGCTTCTCTTTCTCTTTTCTTAAGGGAGCTAAGACAGATAACCTTTTAATAGTAATCTTAAATTCAAATAAAGTAAAATCCACTCCTCACACATTGCAATATTTGTGAAAGACGTGTTTTTTTTAACAAACCAGCTTTTAAAACACCCCATTATTAGGTCTGGAATCTAAATGTGTGTGTTTGAGTGCTCATAGGGAAATAATATTAACAGAACGAAAAGGTCAGAAAATTATAAGAAATACCTTTTTCAAAACTAAACTGTGCCTTGACAAATCAGATTCCCAGCTGACATCATGCCAGTAGTTTTAAAACTGGCAACAGGAAGTCTCTGAAGAAGTTGAACTCTAGCTGAGTAAATGTCCTTCAATGAAACAACTAATGGTATATGTATCTCTATGGCTCAGGATATAGATTGATACTTTGACTCTTCAACTGGACTCATTACAGATAATAAAAGTAGATTCTGTACCTTTCACAACACAATAAGTTGACTATAAAGGAGCAAGGTTACTATATTCAGACAATACACTTAACTAGGTCAGTGAAAATATAGCATGCTAAACTTGTTTACTCTGAATGCAGGTTTTGGAATGTGCCTGGGTTTGATATGCTTCATGCATTTAGTCCTATTAGTTTACGGTTCAAGGTATTATGCAAACTCACAATGTTGGTTAATTCATAACGAGATTAAAAATATTTTGTAAACACCTTCAATATGTCACAAAGGAAAATGGATTAAAAAGAACCCCTGATATCCTTTACATTTAGTTTTTGGAAATTTCTTTGGGTTTCTGCCTTTCAATAATCTTCATTTTCTTACTCATCTAGCTCTGCTTCTTTTGATCTGTACCTCCAATGAATCATATCACAGAAATTCCAGCAGAGGCAGCTTTTAAGAATATAAGAGAAATCCTTCCGGATGGTAGCAATCTAATTAATTGGTGAACCCTAGGTCATCCCATTCAGAGGACAATCCTTGGCATCTAAACTAACTCCCATGATCCTCTCTACCCATAATCCTCTTCTGCATAGCAACATAGGTTCATATGGCTACAGAATCAGTCATTCTTTCTGGGATAGAAAGTGGAGAACAAAATCCCATAGATATATGGCCCTGCAAACTTTAATAAAGTCGCAGATTAGCCTTCTGAAACTTTTTTCTATAGTTCATTTAAGTAGCTGTCCATGGTCCTGATGTACTATGACTAGCCAGTGTTAACTGATCCACCTTCATTAGTAGATTATACTACTATACTTTGGTTTTCTTCAGTATGATTGACTTTTCCAATCTATGTCAATTAATTTCATACATCTGCTTAACTGTCCTGATGTCATGCCCCTGTTGGAATCTGATTCCGAGGGGGAGGTTGAGCAGCCGACAGGGAGTGGGAGTGTGGCTCCCGTGGCTGTGGAGGAAACTGGGGAAGGGCACAGTCTGGCTGGGCATTCAGAGGAAGACCCAGGACCACCCCTCTTCATCCTAGGGCACTCAGGGAGGAACAGACAAAGGAGCAACGTGAGTTACGTGGGTTATGGGGGAGAAAAGGTCCCTGATCCCCTTCATTAGCTGCAGCTGGGAAAACAGAATATAAAGGGTGTTTGCACACAACACCTTGCTGGAAGCAAAGAGTGCATTATCTTTGTTTGTCAAGTCTTATCTGGGTTCTGGCATCCTCCCAACTGTGTGTGTTTTGTTATCTTTTGGAAGTCTGCAATTCCTTATCCTGCCCTGTCTTGTTAATTGAAGCAGCGTGGTTTGTGTTGGCTTTTATTTATAATCTATATGTACTTTGGGTTCAGACTGAATTTCTTCCCTTTAAAAACTGTTCTTGGGACAGTTTTTTTTCCAGCCGGTGATAACTGGACATTGGGGGCCAAGTTAAAAGGACTTTACCTACTTTTGTGACTTTGTTGCTTTTGTGCCATACCCCAGGTCATCACACCTGATGTGTTTTGATGTCATTTGGTCCAATTCAGTATATCTATTGCTTTTGGGTTACCAGACTTTAAAGACATAGGATAGCTCAGTGGTGGCTAACCTTTTTGGGCTCCTGTGCTGAAAATTGCACTCACACTCATGCTCCTGCGCTCGTGTGCCACCCAGAAGGCAATACATGCGGTGCCCCCCCATGCCCCTGTGTATGTGTGCATGATCTCCCCACACCACCCCTTACCTGCACTGTGCATGCACATGCCTCCCAGCTGATGTTTTGCCTGTTGAGGCCTTTTTCAGCCTCCCAGAGGCTCGAGGGAAGCTTCTGCAGCCTTTGGAGGCTGAAAAATGGGCCTGTTTCATCACTTCCGGTATTCCCTTGAGCCTCTAGAGGCTGAAAAATCAGCTGGGAAGCACACACATGCACAGTGCAGGTAAGTTTGGCTGGGGCTCACATGCCAGCCCAAATGGCTCTGCGTGCCACCTGTGGTTTGCCATCACGGGGATAGCTAGTACACTGACAACCATGGTTAGCCAAATGCCATGATAGAGAAGCCAGAAAGTATTATTATCTCATTGTTCTTGGCAACTGAAGCTAAGCTCTCTTGTCCTATTAATACCAATGTCTGTTGAGCTTTAAACCTAAGAATGTGGATTTGAACTGAATTTATATGTTCCACGTCAAGTTCAGAACTACAACAAGAATGATTGTAGACAGGAAATAATGGCAAAGAAAGGAAATACTGTAGTTAATGGTGTTGTGTAGTGACCACCACAAAAATGCAGGTTGATCCCACGGTGACCTGCTTTATGACTGTCATGATTTACAACTTGTTGGACAACTTTCACTATGTTCACAAGTTGAGGACTACCTATGCATACTTCTATTTACTTATAAAACAAAGAACTTTTCCCTATTTTGTGGGAAAATTTTATTTATATACTAGACAACGAGGCAATCCAACTCAATGTGACTTTAAGACTCAGCTGGTCATTATGTGCTGCAAAATGCACCATGTACAGGTAGTTCTTGACTTGCAACAGTTCATTTAGTGACCATTCAAAGCTACACTGGCACTAAAAAAAGTGACATGATCAGTTGCACATTTACGACCATAGTAGCATCCTCATGGCCTTATGATCAAAATTCACACGATTGGCCGTTGATTCATATTTATGACCATTGCAGTGTCCCAGGGTCATGTGATTCCCCTTTTGCCACCTTCTGACAAGCAAAGTCAATGGGGAAGACAGATTCACTTAACAACAGTTTGACTAATTTAACTACTACAGTGATTCACTGAACGACTGTGGCAAGAAGGATTGTAAAGGGAGACAAATTCACTTAACAAATGTTTCACTTAGCAACATAAATTTTGGGCTCAGTTGTAGTCATAAGTCAAGGTATTCAGGGCCAGGAGATATACTGCAGCAGGACTGAATTTTTAGGTCAATATTGTAGATTTTCTAAAAGCAGAGTGAACAGGACTTTTCCTTTGTTTTTTTCCTCAGTTATTGATGAGGTTATAAAACTGGGTGCTTCCATCGCACTCAATTACATTTTAAAATTATTTTTGGGTCAGCATGATTTATGATCCCATTTATAATGATTATGCATTGAAAAAAACAAGCCAAGAAAGAGAGTTTGTTTATCTGTAAGTAGATGTTCATGTACAAAGGCCCTCTACATGAATAGCCAATGTAAATTCAGACTTTGTTGGACATTGATACAGTATGATAACTTTGTAGAAAAATAAGTCAATATCATTATTGAATCATAAAATCATAAGGCTGGAAGGGACCTTGGAGATCTTCTAGTCCCTCTGCTTCAGGCAGGAGCCTTTTACCATTCTGGTCAAATGGTTCTCCAGTCTATTTTATTTTACTCTTTTGTTATTTGTTATTTTGTTATTGTTTAGCAAGCAAGACAGCACAGGCAACAAAGAACAAAGGAATTAGAAATAAAACTTCCTTTGAAGGTCTTTCTCAATGTCTATATTTCAACTTTTCTAACATATATGCCCAACATATCTCAAGAATAATTCAAGAATCTCAGAATAAGGGATTCACATTTAAAAAAAAGTAGGGATGATGTCAATTAAAAAAACTTTTTAACACAAATTCTGGATTTTTTTTTTCCTGCTGAATCTTATTTCATCTAAACCCTGTTTTCAAATTTCATTGTATTTGTAGAATGCAATGACAGTAAAGCTAAGCTAAGCTAAGCTATTCTATTCTATTCTATTCTATTCTATTCTATTCTATTCTATTCTATTCTATTCTATTCTATTCATTCTATTCTATAACTTTGAATAATACACATTCTAAATTGTACTAGAATACAGAGATCCCCCTGCCCAAGGCAGGAGACCTTTTACCATCCTGAAGAAATAGATGATCCATCTTTTATTGAGAACCTCCAACAATGGTGCACCCACAATTCCAGGAGGAGAGCTCTTCTATTGATTAATTTTTTCACTATCAGGAAATTTCTCCTTAGTTCCCGGTTGGATCGCTCTTTAACAAGCCTCCACCCGTTGCTTCTTGTCCTGCCTTCAGGTGCTTGGAAAATAAGTCAAACCTTGTCTTTGTGGCTGCCCCTCAAATACTGGAAGATAGCTGTCATGTCATCCCTAATCCTTCTCCTTGTTACTCTAGTCATACCTTAGATGCTTATCATATGGTTTAGCCTTCAGACCCCTTATCATCATTGTTGCTCTTCTCCACACTCTTTTGTATAGTAGCAATGGAGTATTCCAAGTGTGGCATCACTTGTGCAGTATACAGTGGTACTATCACTTCTTGTGATCTTGAGGAAACAGAAATAGAAATATTTTTCCTACTCTTCCAAAATGTCAAACCAGGTTCTGGTTACCAAAATGTTTCCCCTTATATCTTGCAGCTTCAGTTTACTGTATTTGGAGAATTAATGTTGCAAATGAATTCACATTTCTTTCTCATTTTCTAGGCTCCAATGTTCTCCTGGCCCCGTTTGAGAGATGTTGACCCTATTCTACGATGTGAAATGGCATCCACTGGGGAGGTATCAACTTTTATAATGTTTTCTCACAGAGGTCAATAATTTCTATTGAACTTGGATCAGAATATCCAGAAAACGATTCTTGGAGAACAGGCCACCTTTACATGACATTACATGAGTGATATTTTTATTATGAATTTGCTTTGTTTTTGTTTTTTTTACTGAATCAATCTTTGAAGTGAGAAAAAAAACCAATTTAGAACTTTTTTATTATCTGAAAACAGCCTTTCACATAAAAAATGTCAAACTTATCTCGCAGAATGTAACTTGTTTGGCCACTGGATGTCCCCCTTCGTTAGTGTTTGAGTCCTATCTCTTTAAAGTAGTTCTTCCAAAAATTTGGTTTCTCTCTTCTCCTCCCTCCACTCCCAGCACATAGAAGAGTATCAAATTTCAGTAAATATTTTAGAAGAACAGACATAATATTTTATAAAATATTTCTTGATATCATAGAATATATAGCCTCAATGGTATAAAGTCTACATCAGTTTCCAGAGGCTACATCAGACTTTAGAACATCTTTGTTCTAACAACAAGCACATTGGTTTTAGTCAGTTTGGTTTAGTGGTTAAAGCACCAGGTTAGAAAGCCTGTGAGTTAAGTTCTGCATTAACCATGATACCAGCTGGATGACCTTGGGGCCAGCCACTTTCTCTCAGCCCACCATACCTCTCAGGGTTGTTGTTGTTGAACTTGAATGTGAAAGCAACATCAGGGTAACAAAATCTGGGTAACAAAATCTGAAAATATTTATGATTTCTTTGTTAAATCATGATGCATGATGTAGGATGTAGAAAAAAACTACTTCATGTATTCTACAGGAATCTTTTCTATTGTTAGAATCCAAAATATATAACCTTAGGAGGATTCCAAATTTTATTTGGTTTCAGTCAAATATAGAGCCCCAAATATGCCTGAGCAGTCTACTCTTAGCGCAATACCAGTACTTGTCTATAGTTTTAGGATTGCAAATGGTGTAAAATCACCCAAAGTAGATGCTTCATCATGCTGCCCAATGGTGGATGGTGGATTTCATCTGTCTAGGGATATGGTAAACAAGTTCAACATTTGAGCTGAATATTTTCATTAAACTTTTTCAGCTGTTCCAAATTTCCATTCTTTTAAATCTCACTAATTCAGGGACTGCATATTTAGGTTTTTGTGAAAGGTACTCCAAATTGAGGATGGGAGGAAATGAATGTTACTGCATGTATATTGTACAATGTGCAATGTGCACTGCACAGTGGCACTGTTGTGGTTAGCCGGCAGTAGGTGCAGATGGCTGAGGAGAGCGATGACTCTGATGAGGGGCCAGGTCCATCCGGGAGTGGACTGTTGCCTTCAGGGATTGTGGGGGCTGGCAGCAGTGATGAGGAGGTTCCCGAGGAGCCTGTGCCAAGTGCACATGAGTGCAGGATAATTCATAGAAGAGAACAGCTGGAACAGCACAGGCGACTCGGGAGTAAGGATGCAATGTAATGGCCACTCCCTCCAGGGAATATAAGCCTGGTTTCAAAAGATTTTTGCCTCTGCAGAAGGCAAAAATGCTCTAAGAACCCGGCATTGTGGATTATATGAAGAATTCTGTCAAGGCTTTTCTGGTTGAACTAATTGGCTGCAAGCCATCTTTTATCTACAAAGAAGTTTATTTTTAGATTAAAGCTGTGAAGGTTTGAGTTGCTGCGTTTGAGATTTTCTTGCTGGTAACAGGGTTAGGTCAGAACACATACATACATACATACATACATACATACATACATACATACATACATACATACATACATACATACATACATAC
>JANHFN010010086.1:178322-192959 GCA_032468175.1 Toxicocalamus goodenoughensis
TCCCAGCTGATTGGCTGGGTCTTCTTTTGTTGCCCTGCACAGGAGAACAGAGCTGGAAAGCAGGTTAGTGGAGTGGGGAGGGAATGGGGATTTTACAGTAACCTTCCCTTGCCATGCCCACCAAGCCACACCCACCAAGCCATGCCCACAGAACTGGTAGTAATTCTTTTTTAATCCAACCACCCTACAATGGGCAACAACAATATATGAAGATATTGTATAGATGATTACATTAGTGACAATTTCAAAAGCATCATTTCAAAATAAATGGGTGAAAGCAACAGTAAAGCACCCCTGTATGCTGAATATGTTGATGGAAGAAGGATTGGAAAATGATGACTGTGGTTTTAAAACTGGAGGAAGAAATACCAAAAACCCATACCATCCTGATGGCACCACTCTAGCAGCTGAAAATGCAAACAATGTAAAAGTTCTAATAATGAAAATTAAGAAACATAATAACAAGAAGACACAGACTGTTGTCCACTTGCAAATGTTGGATGTGATTCAGAACAAATAATGAATGGTAATATTGAAGCAGCTAAGAGATAAAGCAGGATTAGGAAGGATGCCATATCCCTGTCCTGGTCCTCCAAGAGATCACTATCAAAGACCATCATTGTCACATGCATGTTGAATTCAGGGTTGAAACCAGACTGAAACGGGTTCAGATAATCTGCTTCCGCCAGGGACCTCTGCAGCCCTATTTTTCTATGCAAGGAGTGTGTGAATGTTTAATGTCCTCAAGAATCAACATAATAAATCTAGCCATGAGAATATTGTGATCTTTAAAAGAATAAAGGTAAGCTCTGGACCATGTTGTATACCTGGCTACCATGTGCTGTTGTCATCTGTATATCAACTGGGTTCCTCAGTGGTTGGTTTTCTTGCATGTGTATATAGTTGGAATTTGCAGTTGTTTGGGTTCATTTATGTGCATACATGCTTCTCTGTGTTTATTTTTGAACTGTGGGAATGTTGACATTTCCCCAATTCTGGCTGCTTTTGCTCCTTGCCTTGTGACTTCCTTTTTTAACCACAGGGCTTCCTGTGCCTTGATGTAGCCCTGTCTGTCCCTACCTGACCTCATGCCTTGGACTGTGACTCACTGTAGCCCCCCCCCCCAATCTTGCTTCTTAATTTCTCTTCTTTTCCATCTCCACAAGAATGCTGGGAGCAGATTAATTGTGGGTCCCAACTGAGCAGGTGGGAACAGCGATTTTGTGAGCTCTTCTGGAAGTTGGCCCACTGGCCATATTTTAGGAGATAATTAATTGGGAGCAAATGTTCTCTGTGCAACAGGACTGCTAGGGTCACACTGGCTGAGCAAGAGGGGCTGGGGCATGTCAGCTGCATAAGAGAGTGTGCTCGTATACACATGCAGTCATAAAAATTTAATATAGCTATTGTTGGCATTCTGATTCTAAGCCATAAAGAGAGGGAGAGGACAGAAACGAGTGAGTGAACATTCTTTGTCAAACTAAATGTGGTTAATATACAAATATCCAAGTTTTTGAATTGCACATAGTTATTTGCAAACTTCATAATTGGCAGGAGGTATTTGTGTTTGGCTTTCTTGAGCAAGATTAAAAGACCACAAAATTTAGAGTGACTGACAGATCAACTGGTTTGTTCCACTTGTATTGAATCAAGTAAGTAGTGAGATGAGATCTGCACACAGTGGAATGAGAGAGGTACATCCAGGGCCATGGTTCAATTGATTTGGATATTGATGAGATAATTTAAAACTTAAGCCACTGAATACCAGTTAGGGCCAAACTGAGCCACAGCAATGAGGTTTATCCAGCTTTAAGCAAATGGTTGAAATTACCTTGGTAAACAGGAGGAAGAACCACAGCCAGGGCAATGGTCAGATGAGAACTATCTCACCCTTCATCAGAAATACAGTTGGAGAAAGTGTTGGAAAAGGGACCCTTATTAGTTTAGTATTAACTAAAGGCAAGGGAGGGAAAAAAAGTGTTTTGAGCCTAGCCTACTGTCAATCCTTTGAGGTATAGTCCAGACAGGAAACCAAACCAAGAATATTAGTACTCATGGTTTGGTTTCCTTTCTGGCCTACCTCAAAGAATTAACAGATTTACAAGAAGCATGCTACTATAATCGTGTAAGGCTGAAAGCACTTCTCCCCCCCCTTCCGCCTTTTCTTCCCAGAGGTTTAAGGAAGGTCCCCCCTGAGTTGCTTCCTCCACCCCATTCTTTCTGTGGGTTGAGGTATCTCTTGTCTGGCCATTGCCCTGGCTGTGGCTCCTCATCCTGTCTTCCAGGGTTATTCTCACAGCCCATTAATTTGGTAGAGGAAGGCTAACTAGTTAAGCTCTGGAAAATGACAATCTGAGTTAATATTCTGTAAGAATCAACAACAAAAATATGTAATTTTTTAAAAGGTAGACATGCTGTAATCTTACTTTGTTAGAGGTGTTCTTAAGAGTATAAATATATATTATACAGAAAATTTTCTACACAATAAAGTCTTGGATTGAAAATGCATAAGCATATCATATGTCCATGAGAGATTCTCAATGGCTGTGCTGTGCTTTTTCCTTTTCAGGGTGATCTCCAACAATTACTGCTTGTACCAGATCCAGCAGCTGCTGCCCAATATTGCCAGGATTACATGCCTGATTGCAACAGACAGCTCATCTACAAATTGCAGACCCAGGATGCAGAAGAGGTAGGTAGGCAACCAAAAGGCAGGAGCTGTTAATAGCCCCTGTGCCAAAGTTCCCTGCAGACACCCAAAGAAAGATGCCCGCTTGTGAGAATGAAACTAGCACCTGGTTGATTAGCTCTGTGGAGCCCTTGCTCTCTGTACTTAAATAGTAAAAGCCTCTCTTTCTCCATGTTACTCTATATATTAAACTATGGGTTGAGATATCATTAATATGCTGATAATACTCAATTTAGATCTCTACATCTGGTGACTTGAGTGATGCTATCGCTACCCTCTCATGGGGCCTGGAGACTATAGGGGCCTGGATGCAGGACAATGGGCTACGACTGAATCCAGGCAAGACTGAGTGGCTTTGGGTGCATGGAGCTTCAAGATCAGGGTCTTTGACATCTTTGGTTCCAGAGGGGGTAGCACTACCCCATTCAGACCCAGTCCTCAATTTAGAGGTTCTTCTGGACTCGCAGCTCCTACTCAAAGGTCAGGGATGGGCGTGACTAGGAGAGCTTTTGCACAGCTTTGGTTTGTGTACCAGCTTCAGCCTTTTTTGGATCAAGATCCCCTGCTTTCGGTCACTCAAGCCCTAGTCATCTCTCCTCTGGATTACCACAGTGTGCTTTACATGGGACCACCCTTGAAATGCATTCGTAAACTTCAACGGGTACAAAGTGCAGCAGCACAAGCAGTCCTTGGGGCCTGTAAAATGGCCCATGTTACACTGCTGCTTTGCAAGCTGCACTGGTTGCTAGTTTGCTTCTGGGTGTAGTTATTGATTATGACCTTGGAAGCCCTCTATGACATAGGTCCAGATTATTTGATGAACTGTCTCTTCCCACTAAGACAAGCCTGCCCTACTCCTGCCAGCAGAGGAGGCCTGCTGAGGATTCCTTTGGTCAAGGAACTCTGACTGATAGGATCCAGGAGAAGAGCCTTCTCTGCTGTAACGCCAGCCATGGGAATATCCTGCTCCCTGGGGTGAGGTTTGCCCCCTTCTTCCTATTCTTCTGTAAAGGCCTGAAGACCTGGCTCTGCTGGTTGGTCTGGAGACCCAATGGGGGAATATATCACTGAAGGTGGCTACTGGACTAATTAGCTGACCCCACCTCCCCCCTTCATTTCCTGTTTCCCATCCACCTTAATTTCATATTATTGTACTTCCATTGTTTATTTTAAATTGTTTTATTATTTTGCTATTGTTATGTTTACATTTTTAATCATTTTTCCCACTGTTTTATTGTTGTAACCTACCCAGCCTAGCCCCATGGTGAGACGGGTGGCAAATAAATTTAACAAACAAGATGCATTTGATAAAGTAAGCTGTAGTGCATAAGAGTTTATGCCTTTTGAGAATTTTTCATTGGTTAGCTCCTCCTGATTTTTTTTTAAAGACTCAATCTTCTTAGGGTAAAAGGGGCGGAATCTGATACTGACTCTGCTGATTTAATAAAATCAAGAAACAGCTACTGAGAGTGAGAGAATTTCAGGGGCATTAAGCAACCTGGGGAAATCCTTATAAAATAATATAAATGCCTCTCTATACACTTTTGGCTGTACATTTTTATAGATACCCCATCTTCTCCTATCACTCAAGGTTTTGTCAATTGCAGTCGCCCTGTAGCTATTTTAACCATGTGTTTTCCAATTTCCTTGGGGAAGAATGGTTAAAAGAGCGACTTGTTGAAAAAAAAGAAAGAAAGTTTGTCTATTTGTTAGATCTTGTCCCTGCCTCTAAGAAATTTGGGCCTGTTGAATGTTGCTTCCTCAGAAGTACACAATCGCTGCATCTGCATGATGATGCCATAACAATGTACCATCATTTTAGTGTTGTAATTGTTTGCTGTGTTTGGAACTTTTTCACTGTAAGCGGTAGCAATCTGGTGGGTGGTGGAAAGGTTGAGAACACCATCCTGTGTTACTTTAGCTGTATCCATTCCACCATTTGTTGAAATCTTCACACCTCTTTTAGATCCCTAAAGGGATCTGCTCCTGGAACGTATCTCCTAAAGATAAGGTTCATAAGTTGCTCTGATTACTTCTCCTTGTGATTCATGGGAATGGCTCTTTAGGTCTCTTGGATGATTAACTCACAATTGAAAAAGAAAGAAGGATAGTTCCCTAGGACCCCGAGGAGGATAGAATTGGGGCACTTTTGGAGTATGTGGATAAAAAGAAACAGACATATTCTTACTTTCCAAATCTGTCTTCTCCAGAAGGTCATATTGAACCACAAATAAATCTGTTGTGTGATGGTCTTTCCCTGTGTTCTCCAAGGGGTTGGTGCCATGTTCATGCCTGTCTCTTGTGAATGGTTTCCTGGTGGCTGAGCCTGGACGTATGTATGGGTGGTGACTTTTGGTGTTCTAAGGAAATGGTTTCAACTAAATGAAAGTATTTTTTTGTTCTTTCTCAAGTGCCTGTTCTCTCTCTCTTTTTTTCTCCCCTTCTGTATCCTATCTGCTCCCCTCCCCCATTTTGTGCAGAACATCCCACAGAGGAAGGGAAAGAAGGGCAAAGGCAAAGGAAGGGGCAAGGGCAGGAAGAAAGGTAGAGGCAAGAAGAAGAGAAACAAAGAGTCCCCCGAGAAGTCCTCGCTCAGTCCAACCTCAGGCGAGGTAGAGAGTGCAACTAACTGCTCTCTGCTGATCTAATAACTTCTGGTCCCTGACAGCCTAACCCATTGCCTCCTAACATGCCTAACCCATCTAATTAGCAGCTTCCTCTTGCTTTATCATCAATGGTTCTTCAGGCAGAACTGCTTGCAGAGTGTCTGGCCTTTCTGCCCTTATGGTTGCCCATTGACTGCCTTGCATGAGGGCTGATGGTGCCATGTGCAAATAGCCTCTGGCTAGGGAGCTCAAGGACTCTTACTTCCATTAGTCCCGATTGGCTGCAAAGTTCCAAACGGAGGTGAGTTTGAACACCGGAAGACATGTTCTTCTCTATCAAGTGCCAGGCCAATGCATTTTCAGTTTTCCTTCTGATGTTCAGTCAAAATCAGGAGAGCTCATGGTCACTCCAGAAAGAGGGCTGCAGAGGAATTTCTAGGTAGATGGGCAGCTGAATGAATTCATGATATGTCTCAGGAAAATATCTGTACAGACTTTTGCTGGCTCCTTCCTGGTACTATGACATCAGCCTCTAAAAGTACAGTATTTTCAAAAGTGAAATTTAAAACAAATAATTAATAATTAATTTTAATTAAAATCTATGTAGGATGCAAACTTTCATTCAGCCTTATTATTATTGAATCATTAATTCTGAAATGGCATGGCATCTTCCATTGATTGAATATCCAATGATATGAATAAGGATCAGTTACAATGAGCAACAATAGGTACTGTGTTACTGGTTTCATCCTTATTGGGAATCTTCAGGTGCAGATAACCGGATGTTATTCTATTGGGGTCAAATCGAATAAGTGTAGAACTCTGGGAAGTGAAGTCATGTATCTTTGCTCTTCAGACAATTATGAACAATGCATTAGCTTTAGGAGCTATGTAGATCCTGGTGCTAAACAGTTGCAGGAGGGAATATCTTAGAAGCACAATCAGAATGACAATAAAGGTAGTCCTCATTTGTCATCTTAGAAGCACAATCAGAATGACAATAAAGGTAGTCCTCATTTGTCAACTACAATTGCAGCTGGCAACTCAGTCATTAATTGAATTATAGTCTTCATCTTTCCTTTGTTTTATAGATCGGAGAAGCTTATAGATGCAAGAATTGGTCACAGTTACTTCTTCCTTACTGTGATAACTGCAAACAGTAGCTAAACAAGGACTACCTGTATAAAGTCCGTCTTTTGGAAATGGCTTATAATTAAAATACCACAGGGTTTAATAGCTACCATATGCAGAGCTTATTGTCTTTGAATAACAAAGCTGGGGTAACAGCTATTTATCTGGATTTAAGTGACTTTTCAAAAAATGACAATGTAAATATATGCCTCAATCTCATGGAAGCCCTTCAGTTACCTTCTCAGGTTTTGAATTTTGAAGATGAAAACATATTTTGGTCTAGCACATGGAAGAAATACAGAATACGGCCACTCTGAGAATTCAGAGAATTCAAGTTGAAACATGATATAATAGAATGTAAGTGTTAAAAGGAATCTTGGAGATCATTTAGTTGAATCCTCTTCACTGCACATCTCTGGCAGATGTCCATGTAAGCATTTATATCAACACTTCCAATAAAGGAGAATCTATCATCTTCTGAGGCAGTTGTCTCTTTATGGAATAGCTTGCATCTTAGGACATTTGTCCAAATGAAATAATTTAAATCCACTGTGATTTATTCCTGTTTTCTGCAATGGCTGCAAATAGTTCTAGTCTTCCTTCTATGTGACAACCCTTCAGATACATGAAGTCAGCTATTATGTCTCCCTGGAGTCTTCTGTTCTCCAAGCTAAATAAATTCAAGTGTTCTTCATAATCCTCCCCCTCCTTCCAGACCCTTAATCATTTTGGCTGTTCCCTTCTGGACACACTCCATTTCTTGATCTCCTTCTCAAAATGTGGTGCCCAGAGCTAAAAATATTCTAGGCACTGCATAGTCAACATACAGTAGGATTGAGAGAAACAATAACATGCACAAAAATTATGTGCATACAAATGTTTTGTTTTAATGTATACATTTTGTACATAACTTTCCTATTCAAAATTCCTGTAAATACTTTTTGGAATTGCAAATTGCCTACATTTTCAGAAAACCGATTCCTGCATTAATGATGCATTATCAATAATAGGCCCTAGTTTGGGTCTGCCATGGAAGCTATAAATGTGACATTGGAATTTTAAGGTATTGTGGCTTGAAGAGGTTAATTCAGGAAAAACTGTTACTGATTAATCAGCACTCCCACAAAAATAGTTGGCTCCAGTTTCCTTTCCTGGTGATAATAGGTTTGGTATCTTTCCTTTTGCCCATTTTATTATCTATTTTTCATGTTCCTGCCCCTGTTTTCTCTACTTTGGTGATTTTGAAAAGAAAAAGTTCTATATACTTTGCAGTTTGGGCAGCACCCACTATTTTTCTTCCTTTATCCTAAAATATCAAGGAGCAGTATGTGGCAAGGAGACTGTAAAGATTTGAGTAAAGATTTTACTCAATCACAAGTTGGTTAAACCTGCTGGTTAAATCTGTAGAAGATCAACTGTATGCTTTAAAAAAAAAAACTCCTAAAGGTTGTTAGGAAACTCTCCTAACTTCCTGCTAGCATTAGCTATGCAATGAAAAGCGATGTTAAAAATGGTACCAAATAGCTCACAGCTAATAACAGCTTTAGATTCAACCATTATTCTTGGTTATGTATGTAAGTTGGTCATAAGTTATAGGTTTATCGTAGTTGAATACTGTGCACACTCTTGTTTAATTTTGCTGGCACAACTAGGTTTAGCAGTTTAAGAAATTTGTAATTTTATAATAGAATCTGGACATTATCTTAAGAGTTTTAACAGAATTTTCTTTGCAATTGTTGATCCTTTTGTTCTGATTGTTTAGCTTATGATCAAACAAATATATTTGCATTTTGTTTTCCTCTTGTCTTCCACTAATGACCTTTTTATGTCAGGGAAGCATCCCCAAATGTGTGAAATACAGGACAGGGGGATGCTGAGCTCATCCTGCCAGTGAATCATTCTTGCCTTGGCCAAGGGGAACCTTTTCCCCGCCAAATGGAGCAGCTGGCAGAGTTCCTTTTTCTAGAATCAGAATTACAGCTGTTTGGCTGTTTAGTATTGGCAATAACAAAGCATTTCTCTTTTCCTTGTCTAATGTCTTCTCAGGAAGAATTTGCCACCCACTTATCCCTCTCTTCTCTCCTAATATAGGCACACTTCATTTCATCTAATTCGGCAAATACTTGTCTAGCAATAAAATTCAGGTTTGTTGTGCATTTGATCGGGTAAACAGCTGTAGCATCCCTTTTATATAGATTCCTATTTTATGTGAGTGAAATTGCAGCCCCCAAAGTTAATTTTTTGGTTAGTTTTTGGTTTAGTCAGTCCATTTTTGCAATCATGCCGTACTGCATCCTGAGATATCTTTACAATGCTACAAGTTCTCGAAGAATTGACTAGACTGATTTGCCTTTTCAAAAGAAGCTCCTTCAGGATTAAAAGTTGTTCATGGAGATTTATGCACAATGTTGAGGAGGTGGCTTTCTCTGTAGGCTTAGGAGACTGTAAAGAAGCTATTTCAGGGGCGGTTTAGCCCAGTAGTAAATAGATGGAAGATAGAGTTACTAATATACATTTGTGTACACAGACACAACACACACACACACACAAACACACACTGTCACCAGAAAAACTTTATGATAGCTTTGATATAAACATTGGGGTTTCAACTTTACTTGAGGGCATCTTCAGGCAAGGTTGGCAGTAGTTTTGAAAGTGATTTGTCATTGCCTTCTTCCTGCATCCAAGTTAATGCTTGTTTCAAATATTAACTAAGACTTGCCTTGCTTAGCTTTCAATGCTTGACAAGTTCATCCAGATTCAGATCCCACTTTGGGATGTACTTGAGATTAAACTGAAGAACTTGGTTGCATTCAAGGACGTATGCAAAGATTTCATGTGAGAGGAAATACACGACTACTTAAGATCTGTTGTCTTTGCACTTTTCCTGCTCCTGCAACCTATTGGAATAATCAGAATACAGATAGTCCTTCACTTAACAACCACAATTGAGCTCAAAATTTTGATTGTTAATTGAGACAGTTGTTAAGTGCATTTTTCCCCCATTTTACAACTTTTCTTGCTACGGAAAATGGAGTTGTTAAGTAAATCTGGCTTCTCTATTAATTTTGCTTGTCAAAAGGTCTCAGAAGATGATCACATGATCCAGGACACCGCAACCGTCATAAATATGAGTCAGTTGCCAAGTGTCATAATTTTGATCACATGACCATAGGGATGCTGCAACTGTTGTGTGAAAAACAGTCATTCGTTTTTTCAGTGTCGTTCTAACTTCGATTGTAAATCAAGGACTATCTGTAACCAAAAAGATTATTTGATTTTCTGACATAGCATCTCTTACCCCGGTAACTTTGAGTTTCAAAATTGCCAATGCACAAACTTTATTTCTTTCTTAGAACATCGAGTGACGTCCTTCTGCAGTTACATATATTCATCAACCCTTTTTTCCCCCTTCTAAGTCCCAATTCAGGGGAACTTTACCGATGTGTAGAAGTCACCTGCAATAATGAAATAATACTCTTCCCAAGTTGCTATTTTGTCTTGCCTCAAGATCTGCTGGATGTTCATGGGAACATAACACTTGGGATAGATAAATTAGAAGTAGACTTTAAAAGAATGGCTTATGAGCTCACATAGATATCAGAAGATAACACTGCAGCAAGGAACATAATTCACTGACCTTCAGGCACACCTGTCCTAGAAAATGACATACCCAACACATTGATGTCAACGGTCTATACAGTTTACTCACAGATTGTTGATGGGCTGGGACAAGTTGGCAGAAGAAACTCTTTTCCTCGTATAGATTTTGCTGTCTCTTTACAGATTTCCAGATAAATGAATGGCACCAAATGTGAATTTTCCTACCAGGTGTTCTAAGTTTTGTAAGTCTCACAGTGAAAAACTGTACTTAATGTGCTTGAAAGCACAGCTGCATTTCTGCCTCTTTCCCAATATAGTACAGCCTCTGATCTACTGGAGCTTTTGCCCTTTCTTACCAAACTCCACTCCTAGATCTGCTAGCAAACATGGTTTAACTAGTAGGTGCTGCCAAATGTATTTCAGTGTTTCAACCCTCAAGGAACTTGGCAGATATGATGCCAGGAGATTTTACACTGAAAGATTAATCTTTTATAATAAGTTCCAAGCACATCTCCATACCACATGGAGGTATGAAAGGCTGTTTCTGCTCTAACCTCAAGGTACTAGATTTTATTGGCCTGAATTTCTCTTATATCATGACCACTTTAGTTGGCTTTTGGCTGCTGGCATATTTCTAACCCCTAAAGAATTTGTACAAATCTATGTGCACATTGCTAAATCTATGTTGCCAAATAAGGTATATATTCCTTTAACATCTTATGTCTCCCCACCACCTTCAAGAATGAGATTCCAACAGATATTACTCCAATGAAGGCAGCTACTGAGTTCTGGGAAAAGGATCCTACCACTATGACAGCCAACTTCAACCTTACACACAATTATGAGGTAAGATAGACATTGTTTCCAAGGTCCCCAGGGTGCTCTTTCATTATCAGAGCCTAAATAAAGCAGGGAAGGGGTGAAATGGAGTTGGGATAGATATAAAGATGGGAAAGTTTAGGTGCAATGCTTTTTTTTTTTGTACTGAAAACTATGTTTTGGTTTTGGAGCCAGCCAAGTCCGCACTCCAAAATGTAGTAAACAGGCCCGGAAACAGCTGAAGTTAATTTGATCGAATTTATTTCCCAGTCATGTATTTAATAATTTAATTCATATGCTTCACTAAAAGTATAATTTGGCATCAAATTTTGAAGGTCTTTAGAGGCTGCTTTGAGGGCCACATGAAGCTCTGGGATGTCAGTTAATTCATCTGTGGTCTGTGGTATGTCAACATTCATGAATGTTATAAAGACTTTAAGGTCATAAGATGTCTTCAGACCATGCATATGGTCTCACTTTCCTAGGACTTTATCACTGCAAAATGCAGAATCCAGAATAACATCTAAAGAATCTCTGTTTCCAATTCTACTTTTAGATACAATGAGGTAGTCCACTCAGATCAGGGAAGGATTTGGATTTGAACTGAATCCCCTACCAATTGTCTTCCCAAGATAGCAGTACGTGCAGTGTTTTGTTTGTTTTGGCAGCTTTTCACAATACAATATTAGGCTAAGAGTTTCGCATTTGCAAAAGGGTTGCCTTCTCTAGCACCTTTTCAGAGTCTTCATATGAGGCATCATGATGATAGACAGCCACTCTAAAGAGCTGACCCAACTTCAATATTTTGCTTTGAATGCTGTTTGGAGAAAAGTATTGAGAGCTGCAAGTTCTTCAAAATAGTTGGTGTCCCTGAGGAATGCCCAGAGTAAAACCTATGGCAGTCTGCCTTATCAGAAAGCTGCACCCATCCTGAAACCTGATTAATGTGGCTCTTCAGGGCACTCATTTTGACCCATAGCTGACTTTAATGGGAGAAATGGTCAAGAAGGGAAAATGGGTGGAGTGGCAGTAGCAGTCCGTGAAGGATGGAGCTAGCACAATGTATAAAAAAGGCAGTTGGGATAACCCAATAGATGGCAGTTGTTTCTGAGACATCCAACATCTTCCTGTTTGTACTTTAGTTTGATTGCTTCATTTGTATGTAAAGTGAGAATGTGATTTGGGTGTGTTCAGTTGTATCCACTCCTAATAAGAGGTGCCATAGTCCCAGAAAAACTATGCCATATTTTTTTTACTTAACATTACAATTGTTTTTATTAAAATCTTAGAGATGGACACTGTATTGTCTCCAGCCAGTGACATCACCCTCAGGTTCTCCATCCATCGTATAGTTTCAATTCTAACCTTTTCATTAAAATCCTCAAAAGAGAGTTTATAATAACCCTTGTTGGACTTGAAAATGCTGAATGTGGACATACTTTTATTTCAGTAGGGATTGCACATAACTAGTAGCAATTTGGTGATTAAATTACCGCTGGGAAAATCCAACTGTATGCCATAGTAATTTCCCATGGGATAATTGTAAGAAACAATGTAGATATTTCTAGGGTACAGTGTAAGTATTACTGTCTGGGATAGAAATCACCAAGCTGTCTTTTCCCTCTCAGTGTGTGGCCAAAACAAAGAATTAAAACAGCAATTTAATTCTTAACCATTGGAAATGTAAACCTAGTTTAGGACAGAGCAGAAATGGGAAGATAATAGTTTGGGATCTACTGGTTAGATCTTTATATGATTTGAATTTAAGATACTGAACTTTTAATCATTTATCTACAATTCTTCAGAATTATGAAATCTCTGGGAGAGACCTTACTAGGTTTTTAAAATTGGATTAAGATTTTAGGTATGATCTGGGTTGTTGCTTAAACAACTTGAGGAATTATTCATAAATATACATTATTTATGAATATACATAAATTTATGAATATATATAAATATACATAACCTACAGAAATATGATGAAAGGAAAGGAATAAGAAAAAGTAGATTTTTTGGTAGACTTGGTTTCATTTCTGGGATGCAAGGAAAATCTCAAGTTTCTTTAATTAGTTTTAAGCGTCTTTAATTCTATGTGTCTATATTCTTGTTTCAGTTGGTGGATCTTGAGGTTCTAGTAAACAAAGCAAAGCAACAATAAATGAAATGATGTAAAATAAAAACAAAGTTCCGCAACCTCTACATTTTGCTATTATTTCTTATAAATTAAAATGGGAATAAAATACTACTTCCCTTAACATTTAACCTTACTGTCATGCAAATCCATAACTTTTTCAATTGTACTCCAACTGTTTAATACCTAGCCTTATCAGGGGAAGAAAATCCACTGGATTGAACCTTTGGTTTTTGTTAGATCCTGTCATTATTGGTAATCCGGCAAATATGTGCACATATAAACATCCAAAAGTCTGTTGGTGTATTCAGGATAGGAAGATATATTAGAGGCTGTATCCCACACAAAACCATATACCTAGATTCTAGAATATGCATATCTGTGCAGGCCTGAACAGGATTCAATGAACAAAATTTCTTTTCTTTTCTTTTAAAGGAAAATATAATGTAATGCTAGGAGAAAGAGTTACATATAGGAAGAGACTAATAGTGAGTGTGCAATGTAATTATCATTAAATATGTCTACTGTACTTCATATCCCCTTTCCTAATCCCCAACAGGACTTTCTTGGAGAAGAGTATTTAATCAATGAAAATAGAGACTTGAATGCCAATGACACTTACAGAGCATTCGATGAGAGACTTGACAATAAAGATTATGAGGACTACTATGACCGACGAGGGGCCAGTGAAGCAGAGCACTATGATCCAGCTGAGCACATTGAAGCCACCATCCTACTTCTCGAGGTAGCAACTCTACCAACATTTCTCTTAAGCAATGAGTAACCATCTGAACACTGCAGAAATAATCTCATTTCATTCAAATAATGCATTCCTTATTTGAAACTAAGCTCAGTTTTACTCAGTGGTGCTTGTTTTTGATTGCATAAGTTCAAAAACATACTGAGGCTTAACCAGTTGGAATGCAAGTATTACAATTCTAATTAAAAGATAATCTTGCAAACAAGACATACCATTTAAACTCTTTAAGCTTCGGAATAAGAGAGGAAAGGACTAATCTCTCTTGTATTAAAAATACTGATTTGTCTAGTCTTTTGAAAATAATAGTAAAATCTTTGAGCCAACTTAACACACTTCCCATTGCTAGAGCAAATAGAATCTTAGCATTCCTGCACATAAATTGCTCCCGATTTGCACTCCCTCATAAGCTCCCTTCTGTTGTTTCATTGTTAGATCATGACCCTCAGTTGCATTGATTGTTGTGGGTCAAGACCCAAAGTCTCATCTGAAATCCATTAGAAGATGGAATAACAAAAGTTGGTAGTTCATCAGCGGAGCTACTATGTGATTATAATATGCCTCTCGTATAACCCATCTGCATAATCACGCTGTCTTCCCCCCTCCTCATCCCAGTTTAAATTCCACATCAGTCTAGTCAGTCTGTGCATCTGATGAAGTGAGGGACAGCTCATGAAATCTTATGCAATTAAATAAGATCTGTTATTCTGAAAAGGAGCTCCCAAGCTCCTGATTTTCATCATCAACATTGTGAGTCCATTAAAGAAGCTAAATCCACTTTCAGTCATGCTTCCATTGCACATCAGATTGGGTTTGTTAATTCCATATACTGTATGTATGTATGTATGTATGTATGTATGTATGTATGTATGTATGTATGTATGTATGTATGTATGTATGT
>JANHFN010010086.1:217046-235898 GCA_032468175.1 Toxicocalamus goodenoughensis
TCTTGTATTTTTAAATTGCTGTACACCGCCCCGAGTCCTTCGGGAGAGGGGCGGTATAGAAATTTAATAAATAAAAAATAAATAAATAATCTAGAAAAGGGTTTTCTTTTTCCCCAGTCCGCCATCTTCTTCCCAACGCAAAAATAATAATAATAATCCAAACCTCAGAAACAGGTGGATTTAGGGTCTTTTAAGATTGCAGCAATGGTAGGGAGGGAGTCTGCCTGACAGACTTGTTTTAAATGTCTTTCTCCTTCAGGGTCCATCTGGTGCAGCAGGACCAGCTGGTTACCCAGGTCCACGAGGAGTCAAGGTAAAGAGATACAACTTTCATCATTTTGCAAGAATGAACATTTTGACTGAATTCTCCTCCCCTTCGACCCCCCCCCCCTTTTCTCTCTCTCTCTCTCTCTCTCTATTTAGAGCTTCCTTTTATTGACAGTCAATTTTTTAATATTTATATATTTATGAAAGCAATATAGAAAGCTACTCAACTGATACATAAAATAAACTAACATGTTGCACCAGAGACTGCATGAAACAAAGACAAAAACAATCAAGATGGGTACAAAATCTTTTGATTCTGTCCCAGGGGAAAAAACTCCAGGTATTTGTAATGTATCTGAAAGGAGGATAGGGCCAGGGCCACCTGGGCCTCAAGGAGGTGGTGTTCCATGGGCATAGTGACAGAGAAATGGTGTCTCCTGGGTCCTGCTAGAAGAAATTAGTTAGGTAAGGGGACCTGGAACTCTATGGGACCTAGAGCCCCAACAGATACTCCATTCTGTTAGATATTATGACAAGACAAAGTAATTGGAGACAGACAGTTCCACAATCAGACTCTGTTTCACTGAGAATTTATAGATAACAACTAGCATCTTGAAATTGTACCTGGAGGCCTACTGGGCAGCAACATAGCTTGCAAATTCTATACAGGCAGTCTTTGACTTTTAAGTACACTTGACCCCAAAATTTCTGTTGTTAAGTGAAGCATTTCTTAAGTGAATTTTGCCCCATTTTATGACTTTCCTTGCCTCAGTTGTTAAGTGAATCACTTGCAGTTGATAAGTTAGTAATGGGGTTGTTAAGTGAATCTGGCCTCCCCATTGACTTTGCTTATCAGAAGGTCGTAAAAGGGGATCACATGATCTTGGGACACAGCAACAGTCATAAATATGAACTAGTTGCCAAGCATCTGAATTTTGATCACATGACCGAGGGGATGCTAGAAAGGTCGTAACTGAAAAACGGTTGTAAGTCCCTTTTTTTGAGTACCCTTGTAACCTTGAATAGTCACTAAGTGAACTGTTGTAAGTCAAGGACTACCTGTACTTGCGGTGTTAATGGATGCACTGAAATGTGCCCATAACTATTCCTGCATTTGCATTCTTTGAGTCATCTTCAAGGGCAGCTGCATGTAGATTTATTGCAATAATTCATACGTGAGATGATCAAAGCATAAATCGCTGTGAATAGAGCTTCCTGATTCAGAAAACGAGATAACTGCTGCACAAGATGAATTTATGCAAAGACCCCCCCGAGCCATAGTTGCTGCCTGCTCTTAACATAAATGTCTAGGGAGATTCTTCGTCATCCAGGTTGTAGTTGTTCCCAAAGTACTTTGTTCCAAATACGTTTTTCCTTTCGTCCAAGAATCTTGAACTGAAGAAGCTTCTTGGATGAGAAACGAAATATCTTCAAGGAAAAACAAAAACACCTTTGGAATGTTCCTAGGAGGATCCCCCAAACTGAGCATGAACCCTGTTTGAGTTAGTGCAATCCCATCCAGAACCAAAGGTAGAAACTCTCATGATTAACGTAAAAGCCACAGTCACTTGAGCTGGCTAAGGTTTGGTTTGAGCCTGTTCTCCTCCATCCAGACCTCTCCAGCCTCCAGAAATTGAGACAGAATCTCAGTGACATTGCTTGGCCAGCCAAGGGTTGAGAAGTGTAATGATATTCAAACCAATGGATGATTTCAGTGAACAACCTCAGGTAGAGGCTAAGCAGAGGCAGGAAGGTCAACAGGAGGTGTGCTAAAAGTCAGATGATGGCTGAAGCCATGCAATCAAAGCTTGCCCTGCCCTGAAGGTTGAATGCTTTTGTCCAGGGCAAAGAACTGGACTGCCAACCTTCAGAATTCAGTAGTTGCTGCTTGGACCTACCTTGGTATCTTTCTGTGTGATGTCATTCACTGCCTGTAGCTTTCTGTCTGTAATCATGGCTTCTATATCAAAGTGAATGTTTAAAGTTGGTTTTTATATATAAAAAAATATTCTATCATTGTTTTCCTTTTCCATAGGGGGCATTTGGAATAAGGGGCCTAAAAGGCAGCAAAGGTGAGAAGGTAAGTCTCTGAAGAGAGTACAAGGCAACATCAGAGAAAGAGTTCCACAGATTTCATCAAATTTAAGAGAGCATTTCACTGCTTCTGCTTTCTCTGTGTTACTAATGTTTTATTTATTTTATTTATTTATTTTGTCAAGCATGCATTATAATATATATATAAGTATAAACATGATTATTAATACATGAAATAGATACGAATAAAAGAGAACACTAAGACAGGGACGGTAGGCACGTTTTGGTGCGCTTATGCACGCCCCTCTTAGGAATGAGGTGAAGTTAACAGTAGACAGTCTAAGGTTTAAGTTTTTGGGGTTTGGGGAAGAAACCACAGAGTCAGGTAGAGTATCCCAGGCATTGACCACTCTGTTGCTGAAGTCGTATTTCCTGCAATCGGGTTTTGTGCGGTTTACCCTGAGTTTGTATCTATTGTGTGCTCGTATATTGAAGTTGAAGCTGAAGTAGTCATTGACAGGTAGGACATTGTAATGGATAATTTTATGTACTACGCTTAGGTCAGACCGAAGGTGGCATAGTTCTAAGTTATCTAAGCCTAAAATTTCAAGTCTGGAAGCATAGGATATTCTGTTGCGAGTGGAGGACTCTTCTCATGAAATATTTATGGGCTCTCTCGATTGTATTAATGTCCAATATGCAGTGCAGATCCCAGACAGATGAGCTGTATTCAAGAATTGAATTAGCAAATGTTTTGTATGCTCTAGTTAGTAGTACAATATTACCGGAGAAAAAGCTTCACAAGATTACATTAACACGTGCTATTCTAGAACAGATCATGAACATTTAAATGGAGTAAGTGGAATATGTATTACATTTTTGACCTTCTTCCAATACAGTAATTATTTGCTAAATGCTTGATATCAGTCTTGAGGTTCCATCTGGTTGTAAACCCTTGAAAAGTAGTTATTTTGGATTTTCACATTAGTTTCTAGCTTGCAACAAATTATAGCAGAGTTAAAATATTGTCCATATTTGAAATGGATCCAAATTTTAGAATATCATTTCTTAATATAATTCAATAGGTTCATATTTGATTTTTGAAATTTTTCTTTTCAGTATTATCTTTGAAGTTCTGACTAACAAATTATTTCTTCATAGTTTAAAATCCTTGTATTCAGATAGTAAGCAATAACGGACAGGTTGATAGTTGGAGAATATAATTTCAGGTTCAGGCAGAAACATTTTAACAAGCAAATCTACTAGCCAAGTGTTTCTGTCTTTAGAAATATATATGTTCTTTTTTTGGGGGGGTGGAATAAGAACAAAAATTACAACTGTAGATTTGAAGTAAAATGAATTTTGCATGCATGATTCTTTCTTTGTATTTCAGCATTAAAATAAGATTGACATTTTTATTATTCTCATGTTTTGACCTTTTATGGGTTCCTAGGGTGAAGATGGCTTCCCCGGCTTCAAAGGTGATATGGGGCCCAAAGGCGATTGGGTGAGCAATACTCTTCCCAGTATTCCCAGTATGAAATATGTGTGGGAGCTTTGAAAAGAAGGCATGAACCACTACTGAGACTTTAGAAATTTGTTCCTTACTGTTAGCATTGGTAGTAGATTTTATTAACAGTTTTAAATAGAAGATAAAACATAAAGAAAAAGGAAAAAGACAAAAGTACAAAAAAAGATAGAAACGTCCCAGTTCCTTTGTAGCAAATACAAGTATGATTACATAATTATCTCTTACTCTACATTTACAAAAAGAAAAGTTATCTTTTTAATATCGCCTAGTTATTTTCTAATCATAAAAAATATAAATCATTTTTTCTGTATCATGCAAAATGTCTGTAAGGGGTTTCCAGTCACCCATAAATGTAGGTATTTTCTTTTCTCTAATCAAAAAAGTTAATTTAGGTATCTCTGCAGATTCCACCATCTTCATCAACCGTTCCTATGTTGTGGGTAGTGTCTGATCTTTCCACTTTTGAGCATATAATACTCTTATTGCATTTGTCATGTATAAAAACCAAATTTCCATGACTTTTTTCTAATTGCCTGTCCATTAATCCCAAAGACAAGCCTCTGGTTCAAATATTACTTTAATTTTTAAAATCTTCTGAATTAATATATGTAATATGTATACACTTTTTTACTTTCTTTACATGTCCACCATAAGATGTCCCTTCATGATATTCCCATTTCCAACAACAATTCAAAGTAGCTTTACACATTCTAGACAATTTCTCGGGTGACAAATACTTGTATCATACTGATCCATTATTTTATAAAAATCCTCTTTCAGATTAGAACAGAGTTTAATTTCAATCCCAGCATAACTCCCCTTGTATTAATGGCAGTAAAAAACCCTATTTTCAGTAGCATAGTTTTTTTGTGGAAAAAAATGTGCATTAATCATGCAAGCATTAGGGTACCAATTTTAGTTTTTAATGCTTATTTGGCAGCCTCAAAATACAATGGGTCATATGTCCATAACCCTCTTGGTCTTGAGGCTAAACATTTTTCCAAAAGGAAAAAAATGAAGCCTGTACCTATTTTAAAAAGTTGTCCATGCCATTTTTAGAATAAGGACAGGGTTTCTATATTCAAATAGTAGGAGGATTGCCTTTCTGAGATCATGTGATAACATAACAAATTATGTCATGTAATAAAATAAATGTTATGTGATAAAATGATGAAATAACAAATCCCACTGTCAAACTTTCCAAGTACTGAGTGGCACAAAGGGATTAGGCCACTTCATGTCATGTTTTTCAGTGCACAAAAGACTTGCCATAGGTGGCTTTGGGATGAGGAGGTTAAGATTCAGAGAAGAATCTTTCATTCGAATTTTAGAAATCCAGAAAGGATTTTTCTTTGGGGAAAGTTTTTGTAAATCAGGACAGGGATTCTCCATGTTAGATACTATGATCTCTGTGGGTGCCATTTTCTATTTTCTATTTTATTTATTTTGATTTGTCGCTTACAAGATAATAGGTATAAGTATATACTGTACATAGTTATGAATACATGAAATGGGTACATATGAGAAAAATAAAAGAAATAATAGAACAGAGACGGTAGGCACGTTGGTGCGCTTATGTACGCCCCCTACAGACCTCTTAGGAGAGGGGTTATCCATGGTGTATATCTAGATTATATTTAAAATGTTTTGCCTGGGATACATTGGGATGTTGCCATCATAGGATGTCAAGTCTGATACATTTTTATTAGCTTCAACTCAGACTTGTTGCTCTGTCCATTATGGTACTCCTCATTCACTTTAAATACAAGTTTAAGGATCTTAAAGTTTTTTTCTTTTGAAATAAAAAGCAAAATGGTGCTTAGAACTTTGATTCTGTAAAGTTAGAAATGGATTGGGATCCAGATGGATCTGAAATAAAATTTTGGAATTAATTATAAAAATCCTTCCCATGGGAAACTGCTTTTGTTTTGAATTCTTTTAAAATATCATGGGATGGGACTTTGAAGGTTAGACACTAAAGGGAGCCAAAGGGAACTGAAGATTATAGCACAATTAAAGCTGAAAAACATTTAAATTTGACTTACTAATGCAGCATGGAGCAATACTTTAATATTAGAGGATATCTGTGAACAATGGACCAAAAATATAATTTTAAGAGGCTCTGCCAATTATAAATAATTTGTGTTTAAAAGATTATGTGGAAGATGAACCTATTTAACCAGACAAGACCAAAACTGATCTGAAGCTGTATTTAAAATGACAGGCTACAACAATGATATGGAAAAAGATGCTGCATAGGACATACAAATGCAATTGGTTGATGTCTTAATAATTAAGAGGCATATACAAAGAACAAACCAAAAGAATGACTTGCATAACTTTCCCATACTGAATTCACAAAGGAGGTTTGTTAAAGTTTTGAAAAATTTTGTGTGAAGAGATAAAGAAAAAAGTGACAAGAAACCAAACCTTGAGGATATTATTAAGTGATTAAATATTAAGATTGTTAAAAATAAAAGGCAGGAATATCAACGATTTCTTTTATCAAAATCGATATGCCATTATATCTGTAACCCTGAATGGACCTTTGCTAATCAGAATTGAACAATGAGGCTTTAAGGATATGTTATTATAAATGAGATGAGATATGGGAAAAAGAGATCTTTCTTTGTTTTTACAGAGACAGTGTTAAGTTAATAAAATTGTTCATATTCGTTGGGATAAAGGTGGCAGTTGTTTATATATTTGTCTTTGTCTTTATTATATTCTGTTTCTGCTTACTTTCCTATTTTTTTCTTTCCATTTGTCCTTTTAGTTTTCTTAATCTGTATTAGCTTTATTCTTTATAATTGTAATTCTTAATAAAATTGCTGCGTAACAAAGAAAGAAAAATTGATGGGTGGGTGAAAGATCATCCTACAATATTCCCATTAATTGATACTTCCTTGCAAATGGCCTTGTGTGACTGAATTCTTTCTATATATTCTTTTCATGTTCATTCCCATGAATTGGCAGAACTTTCCTTACTTTCCTCTTTTTTTCTCTGAGACCCCTGTACATTACACTACGCTGCACTGCACTGCACGCACACACACAGTAAAATTCCAGACTGCCATAGGATTCATTTCCCTCTCTCCCTCATCTGAAATGATGAATGAAATTATGATTTATGGTGAGTATAATTTATTTTAGTGTCAATAGCTGGTGTATACACTCCATTGTAACATTCTCAGAAATGGCGGCAGTCTGAAGTACTGAGAATTTTATAGCTGTGATTGGCACAATTATTTTAATTCTTTCAACAGGGTGATGCTGGCCCACTGGGCATACGGGGTGAAGATGGCCCCGAAGGGCTGAAAGGACAGGTGGGGCCTACTGGGGAAGCAGGTCCTTCTGGCCTAGCTGGTGAGAAGGTGAGCTTTGGGACATAGGAAGCTATTTGTCTGTTCCCATATTGATCACCCTGGCATTCAACAGCTCTCCAGGTATCAGGCGGAAGTCTTCCTCATTATGACCGTCCTCATTATGATCATAAAAGAAGAAATAAATCAAACTTGGGATACTTTAGGGCCTTTGCTGTATTACTACGTTGCAGTCCCACAGATTAATTGTGGCAGGAATTTGTTTAATTCTTTCTCTACTCACCAGGGATTGTTTAATTTTCATCCCTGGGCACATGTAGGTTCTCATAATCTCCTTTTTTTCTGCAGGGCAAATTGGGTGTGCCAGGGTTGCCAGGTTATCCTGGCCGCCAAGGACCCAAGGTAAGCAGGTGGGAAGAGCTGGAGGAAAGGAAGAAACCTTGTTTCAACCTATCCTGCCCTGTCCTCAGATCGGATTATTTTTCCACAGGGTTCGACTGGATTCCTAGGGGCCCTAGGCCTCATTGGAGAAAAAGGCAAACGAGTGAGTGAAACTGGGAGAGAAACAGGAAATATCCTTTGAAAGAAACCATGAGAGGTTTCTTGCAGGTTACAAAGATGGGAGAGCATATATGGGAAGAGAGAAAATTCAACGAAAGGGACTGCAGTGGAAAAGGAAGTATGCAAAACTTTTTTTTTTGAAGGTGCCAACTGCAGTGTAAGCTAAACGATTATTCTCTCATCTCTCAGAAATGATTTTGCAGTCTCTTCTGGAGGAGCAATTGTCAGGAGCACTTGTGGGCAAACTTGGGTTCTCTCCTTGTCCAGAAAGCAACAAATGGGACTGCATTGCAGCCTGGATCTTGTTTCCACTTACAAAATGTAACTGCATCAGGATTTGGAGGACTGTTTGTCCTCTATCCCTTGACACATTTTATTGATTCATTTTATTTGCTACAGCAGTGCTTTTATTTGCTAATGCTCACACTTCAGCATGGATCACAGCAAGGAAGCACAGTCTGAAAAGCAGGATTACCCAATTACCAGCTGTTTTCATTGAAATGAATCAGAGAGAGAAATGGTTGTCTGCTTTCAAATATTCCTGTCGAACGTGACTTTCTAGTTTAGATTTAAAAGAATAATCCAGTTTTGTATGGGTTTTTTTTAAATCTCACTTGTTAGGAAAAATGTTAGCAACCATAACCAAGGGATATAAAATAGACACTTGCATTAATTTTAGACAAATTTAATTGAACTTTATAGTTTAAGTGTCCAAATGTTTAGTATTTGGCAGATATGTTTATAACAGTGCTTAGCATTTTATTGTACATTTTAAATTTAGATATACATTTTGGTTCTTCTTTTAATGGACAATGGTGGTCATTAAAGTCCAAACTAGAGGTAATGTGAGATAAGGGGACATCTGAACATCTCTCTGTAATGTCCCATTTAAGCCTGGTAACTCTCTGTGTGTGGACTCACTGAACTCCATCTTACCCTCTTTTTCTGTTTTCCTTTTTTTCAAGGGAAAAGCTGGCCAGGCAGGGCAGACTGGACAGCGTGGGCCTCCGGTGAGCTTTCATAGAATAGATGCTTATAAAGTACCAAAGTTTCTCCAAAGAGACTTTATTTAATACTTATCAACCAATATGTATACTGGCGAGAAGTGGCCCTGTGTTAACATTTCACATTATCTCTCTCCACTTCCCATAACTGAAGAACAAATTACAAGGATGCAAACATCCTGATGAGAATATTGAGACAGTGAAAAAGGGATATAACGAAAGTGCAGCACTCTAAGCCCATCATATTCCTTATATGATGTAGTGAGTAGCCCTGGGGAACTGCAGCATCTTTTCTGTCTTTCACAGGTCATATCAAGCATTTGTAATGTTGTTCTTTGCTCTGAATAGAGTAAAATAGATCTTATATTTTCTGGAAACCCATTCTAAGGACACTGCTCCTTGTGAATTTGGTTATTTTAAAAATGACGTCTGATAGTAGCAAGATACTAATAGCTTAAGAATGGACAGGGAGAAGGGGCATCACCTTAATTTTGTAAAGTAATATGGGACTGACACAATTAAAAATCATAGTTGTTGAATTGCCCATATTCATGTGTCTGAAGGATAGGAGAAGTATCTCTTTGAATTTAACATATTTGGAGAGTGCTTTTTGTTGCAATTCCCCTGCCCTTTGCAAAAACATGATTAAGCTGAATTAATATTTCTTATCTCTTCCCATTCTCCCATAATATGCCAATAAATGTAGTAGCCATTTGGGGCATATCCATTATAAAACTCAAATTAATTCAAAGAAAACTTAATTCAGATCTTCCAAATTTGAATTTGCTTGCAAAGAATTGAATGCATATTCTGATTTGTATGCCCTCACTCAGGGTTCTAATTATATTATTAATATTTCTATAGATGGAAAAATCAGGGAGAGGGGAGAAAGCACAGGAATGTGTTAAGATTAAATGGACTATTCCAATGGGTGACTCAAGCCAGAAAGCAGCAAAAGAAAACTTCATAGATATAAAAGTCATTGAAATATCACACACATCCCTCCCCCAATTAAATTTGGGATTAAAACCCTTAACTTTACTCCTTTTTGCATTGCATGTTTCACTGGAATGAAATGAACCAGATGGTAGTTGTGAAAAAGTGAAATTTTGCCTTTAATCTGGGTCATTTGTCTTCGGTCCATAGATAATTTCTCCTGCCTTGAATTCGCTTCTTTTTCCTTATTGGTTCAGTCTATAGGTAGATGACATGTGCATGAGGCTGAATCATTGCATAAAACAGAGATGTTACTGATAGTGTTATGTCCCTCTACTTCTGCTTGGTACACAATTGTTGAAATAAGAGTGAGGGATGCTGAATTATGGGAAGCACTCAGGGCTTTGCTGCTTAATAAATAGCCCATATCCTAATGCTCATCCATTTCTGTTCTGGGATCTAGAAAGCTTAGTTCAGCTCCAGACTTCAGTTTATAAACACCAATCTGAAACTAATCTCCTTTCCCATTTTAGGGTATTCCTGGTGAACGTGGTTTGCCAGGACCTACAGGGAAACCGGGAACAAAGGTATGTCTTTTCTGTACGATGTGTATGGCCTTTTACATTTCTCCATGCATAGTGCAGGATATGTGTGTAATCAGTTGTGGCCAGTGCACAGCCCTTATTCATCATTGGCTCTTTCAAATAAAGATTTGTAAAAATTATTTTTTCTTGGATTATGTCAAATGGATTTTTAAAATATACTCTTGGATATATACTGTAGGCCTGGTTGTTTTGATCCTTACCTACTTACCACATTTTGCAAAATTATATCACTCCATTAGAACTGAAATTGTCATTATGCATTAGATCAATCTACATAGGCAGCTATAGGTAACTAAATTACATTTTATTTTATTTATTTGTTTTGTCAAACAATTATTGGATAACAGGTATAAGTATAAACATGATTATAAATACATGAAATGGATACATATAAGAAAAAAAGAAACAATAGGACAGGGACGGTAGGCACGTTTTGGTGCGCTTATGCATGCCCCCTACAGACCTCTTAGGAAAGGGGTGAGGTCAATAGTAGACAGTCTAGTGTTGAAGATTTTGGGGTTTGGGGAAGAAACCACAGAGTCAGGTAGAGTATTCCAGACATTGACTACTCTGTTGCTGAGGTATTTCCTTCAATCAAGTTTGATGCGGTTTATCTTTAGTTTGTATCTATTTAGTGCTCTTGTATTGTTTTAGTTGAAGCTGAAGTATTCATTGATAGGTAGGACATTGCAATATATAATGTTATATACTATATTTAGATCGAACCGAAGGCGGCGTTCTAGGTTGTCTAGGTCTAAAATTTCTAAAATTTTCTCTGCACTCTTTCTAGAGTCTCTTTTTTACATTGTGGCAAACAAAACGGGATGCAGTATTCCAAGTATGGTCTTACCCCAAGGCATTATAGAGTGGTATTAACACCTCATGTGATCTTGATTTTATGCATCTGTTAATGCAGCCTAGGACTGCTTTGTTTTGTTTTGTTTTGGCAGCTCCCCCACACACTGCTGGCTCATATTTAAGTGATTGTCCATTAGGACTCCAAGGTCCCTCTCACAGTTACTACTATTGGGCCAGGTACCACCTATATCAGAAGTCTTCAAATTTGGCAACTTTAAGACTTGTGGGAGTTGAAGCCCACAAGTCTTACAGTTGCCAAGTTTGGGGACCCCTGACCTATCCTATATCTGCACATTTGGTTTTTCTTGCCTAAATGTATAACGTTATGTATTAAGCCACAGCCATAAAGTCCTGGTACAAAGATCTGTGAGTTTTCTGGTATATAGTTGTCAGGAAGGAACTTTTTCCCAAAGCATTTACTTTGAATTGGGTCTTTCTGTTCCTGTAAATTTGTTTTTCTTTTTCCTGCTTTGACAAAGCATTACTTCAAACACCTAGGGACTCCATGAGATGCAAGGGGATATTTTCTCCCTGCTTACCTCAGCTAATGCTCTTTAGAGGAACTAAAGAGATCACTTTGGTGGATGAATGGCTGGAGTTCCTTTTAAGGAAAGAGATTGTTTACACAGAGACGTTCCCAAGTGCACTGTGTGTGTGTGTGTGTGTGTGTGTGTATGCTTGAAGAAACTAATAGGAACATTCTATACTACTCTAGTAATGGGAATTCAAAGAGCATGTTATTACCATATGGCCTTGTATGCAGGTGGAATATTCAGGTATAGCAAAGAAGCTTATGTGTGGCCTCTTCCTGTGCATTGATCATGGGGTGCACCTTGATTTACTGAGGGGCTCTGAGAGATGAAATGCCAAAAGAGGTGCTTGGGGTACTATTGGATGAAAAAGTGTTTTTTTTTTTTTGTGAGACCGATCTGTTGGGGCAACCTGGTCTGCCCAAATGTGGGATGGAGCATACTGCTTCCACTTTTGCCTTTTAGCTCCAATCCAGGAATCTTCCAGGCAGTTGCTTACATGACAGACTATTTTTGTGTTAAATTTAAATTTACCGACAAAAAAAAAGGGAGACTAGTATAGCTATTTCAAGCTGTTTAAGCACTCATCAGCTAGCTATACCCTTCTGGGATTCGAACCCAGGCTAGTTGCATATTAGGCAGATTATTGGATGAAGACTTAGAGTGATTCTAGCTGGACTTGGGTAAAAGCCTATATTAGGGATTACCTTGTGGTAACAAGGGTAGCAAAATGTCAATAATTCGGCACCCTTATTGCATCCACTGATAGCCATCCAGCAGCTCTGTTTTGGATAACCTGCTTCCTGTAGAGTAAGGAGGGCCCCTTGGAAGATCTATTGGGCCTCTATGCTGATTATTCAGGCTATCTGATGGATAAAGTTACTCAGATTTGCTCTGACATGGACTCTGACTGAGCAGAACAGGCTGAGGTGCCTAGGACATGGTCTGGAAGAACAACTGGGATAAGTTTGAGCTAGGGACTCCCAAAAAAGTGCAAATCCTGATATTTTGTAATTTGTTTTTCCTAATTGTTTTTCCTCAATTGTAGCATCACCTGCATAGCAGCATCAATGAACTAGACTTTCGTCTTTTCAGTGAATGTTATCTTAAGCATGTTATGAACAAGGCCTGTCTATTTGGAACTTAAAAGCTGCATAAGTTCATAATTTTCTCATTTTCTAAAACATTCTCAACTTGATGGTGTCAGTGTTTTTATCAATTCAGATCCAAACTTTGGGCAAAATTTCCATTGAATAATTCTGGTAATTTGTTCGTGACTGCTTTTAGTCAGTTGGTGAAATTTTGCTGATCAAATGGTCAATGGTTTGATTCTTTTTACTGCAAAGCCAACAAATTTGCTGTTGTTACATGTTTACCTTTTGCCTTCATGCAATTAATTGGCAAAGCTTGTTCTTAAGCCACTAAAATAAAGCCTATTTTTATCAACTCCATGTGGGGTTATTTATCAGCTTTTCCTTCTTCATCTTTCAGGTATTGACCATATATTAGCTTGTTCTTCCAAATAACAAATCAGTTTTAAATTGTTTTTTTTTCTATATTCAACCTTCATCTTTGTTATTTCAAGAGTTTTCTTTGATTGACAGATGTCAGCAAGGGTTCTTGGCTTTTCTTAAAAGCCATGCTTTTCTTCCTCCAATTTGTTTCAGCTGTAGAATCCTATATTATGTAATTTTGGATCTTTATGATTTGAGCTAAAGGTAAATAAATCAAGTATAAATCACATGAATCTCACCTTACATGTGAGATTCATGGTTTAGGACAGCCATTTGTCTCTCTGCCTCACCTATCTCACAGGAATGTTTTGTGGGTTAGGGAATGGAGGAGGGAGAACTCTAGATCCTACATTGAGCTCCTTGAGAAAGGCAAGAGAAAGGCAAGATACAGATTTCATGAATGATAGCACTGGGTAAGATTGGATTGGCCAATCTTACCCAGCTGGTAATCTTGTTCACTTGGTCTCTCCAAAGATTCTGGATTGCAGTTTCCAGAATCCCAAGATAGTTTGTTTTAGGTAAGGGATTCTGGGAATCGTAGTCTAAAACATCTGAATGACAAGATATCCTAGCTCTGTTTCTGGATAAGAAGACCTTGCTCCCAGGCAAGACAAAAAATAGCTCTGATAAAGACTTGAAATGGAAACTTTGTACTTTACTGTCCATGCGTTACCTATGAATATTTAATGAAATCACCTGTAAAATAAAACTGGTGGAGAAAGGTGAGAAGCCTAGGAGAAGAAAGCAAGAGGGACACCACATTCTTGAAACTTCCCCCTAGGAGAAAAGTAGATTCTAGTCATAGACATTTCTAATAGGATGCCTGAATGGGGCACTTTTCTACCTTTTAAAAATAAATAAATAAAATTATCTAGCACACAGTTAAGATGAAGCAAATAGTGTCAAGACATTATAGAGATATACCCAGAGACAAAGATCCCCATGAGTATTGCTTATTCTGTCTTTAATTAGTGGGAGTTGTCTGTACATTTTGGGTGAATTTCTCTATGTGTAATTGATGCTAAATGTTTTTCCCAAGAATGATTAACATGAAATACTGTTTTCCAAGATTGCATCACTAACCAATTCCTTTATTTGGCTTGTTTACAGCAGCATAATTGGTAGGACTCAAACAATCTCATATATCTAGAAATTTCACGTTGTTTTATCTTTTGTGAAAGTCCAGTTAATTTGTTGCAGTAAATACTGAGAATAATTAAACAGCAACTTTCCTTGTACTGTCTACCTTTTAAATTGGGATGCACAGAATACACTAGTTTATTGTATCAAGTGTCTTGTTCCCTTTCTATTGTATCATACTTCCATTGCATAGACTTGGCCTTTATTTATTCTTCATTTCACAAGATTGTGGTCTCTAACCCATGATATATAGCTTATTTACTGGGCTGTGTCAAATCTACTTGTGGAGTAGCAAATCAGAAGGCAATCATAAACTATTTCTGTTCTGTTGCTAAGATAACATCCTGGCTGTGTCCTTGAAATCATCATCAGCAGCTGAGTTCAATTCAGAGGTGACTTGCCTGGAATTAAATAATAGCAAATAGAGGCTTTTAGGAAGTCTATTAGCAGATCATCAAGACAGCCTCTTTGTTCCTAGCACTAAAATACATTTGTCCTGAATATATGGAGATCCGCCACTCTTCTGTTTCTACCCCTGTCTGGGCTTACTTACTATGTATTCACTGATATACTCTGCACAAGGCCGCCCCCTCCTATGAGTAGAGTACTGTATGTAGCTAATAGTCCGACTTCTTAGCTGTTATGCCTAATAGGCAGGTAAACCTCTTCTCCTATTCCATTGATTTTGTGAAAGCCAGCTTTCTCTCAGATTACGTCTTCTGTATAAATTGAGATTTTAACTTCCACTATTTCTAACACATATGGCCAGTGGGGACAATGCAGAAGTGGTATTCAGCCAGTTCTGACAGGTTCTGGAGAACAGGTAGCAGAAATTTTGAGTAATTTGGAGAAGCGGTAAATACCACCTCTGATTGGCTCTGCCCCCATCTATTTACTGCCTTCCGAGTCCCAGCTGATCGGCTGGGTCTTCTTTTGTTGCCCTGCACAGGAGAATGGAGCTGGAAAGCAGGATAGTGGGGTGGGGTGGAAATGGGGATTTTACAGTATCCTTCCCCTGCCACACCCACCAAGCCATACGCACCAAGCACAGAACCGGTAGTAAAAAAAATTGAGATGGGAATGGCCAATCTGATCACTTTCCAAGCTAGCTGGACATTATTCCATCAAGGGTCATAATGAAGACCAGACTTTGGCCGGATTTATTATTATTATTTACATTAATTGGCCGCCCAACTCCAGTGGCTCTTTTATAAGATACCCTGAGCCACAAACCAGCCGACTATGTTATCTCATAGTGTGTTGTGCAAATTTAGGGAACTGAGCAAGATTCAGTGAATCCTAAATAAGCATATTGTACATACATTAGACATCAGTTCTGCATCTATGCAAACATTGCTGCTTACATCTATTTGGAATGGGGTGCCAGCCCATTTGATTGCATGCCTGGAGATCTATAATTATGAAAAAAAGGGGGGGAAAGCGCCCCATCTCCTTTTTCCACACCTATCATAATTTTTATAAAGCTGTCTAATATCCTCTTTGTCTTTCTCCAGAATCTTTTTGTTTGCTTTTCCCAAAGCAGAGGTAGAAACTTTGGAGTCAGAGTGCAATTGGCTCTTCCTTAGCATTTCCTGCCAAGCATGCATCTGTGTATTGGCACATAAAGCCCTATCTAATCAGCTCTTTCTTATTCTAGGGCTATAGGATCTGATTTCCAGTAGACTACAGCAGAGGTTTCCAACGCTGGCTGAGGAATTCTGGGAGTTGAAGTCTACAAATCTTAAAGTTGCCAAAGTTGGAGACCCCTGAACTAGAGTATCCCAACTCCTGCCCCCCCCCCTTGTCCTTTCTGACCAGTAGAGGCCCTCCAGCCTTGTTTTCATGTCTCTCTTTCTTAGTATTTAGATTTTTATTAGTTTCTCAAAATATAAAATACAAAGAGAAATAAAGGTAAAGGGACAGTAAGGGGGGGGGAAGGAAAAGGAAAAAGTGTAAGGGAAAAAAGAAAGAAAAGCATTGACTTCCAGCTCTTTTTAACACAAATAGAATAAAGTCATAACCATGTCTGTAACAAAATAAACCCACAGAATCAACAAAACTCAAAGTTCTATGTGTTTTTGTCTTGTTTTAGTTCACATTTTTAATGTTTTTTTAAAAGATAACTTCTCTATTCTAGCAAATTTTTGACAGCTCAAAAGAGTGTTCAGACTGTTCATATTTGACAGGAGTTCAGTTATGGTATTAAGCCAGAACCCCTTTATTACATGGTGTTAAAGTGCCCCCAAGAATCCATATCCAAAATTCAGCAACAAACCTCAAGATTACAGTAATATATTTTCCTTCTTTAAAAAAAAGTTTACAAAGTGTCGCATTTTTGAGTGGTCCATGTCCGTATTTTACTTTTTAAAAATGGTCTAACCCTCTAAATTTCACTGATCTATGTGCAGTGCAAAGACAGACATGAGGGAAAAGATTGTCTTTCTGCAACTCTCGTTCTTCTCCTAGAACACAGAACATAGAATAATAGAGTAGGAAGGGACCCTGGAGATCTTCTAGTCCAACCCCTCCTTGAGCAGGAGATCCTACCAACCAGACTACTGGTTCTCCAGTCTCTTTTTGAAAGCCTCCAGTGATGGAGCACCTACAACTTCTGAAGGCAAACTGTTCCATTGGTTGATGTCAGGAAATTGTCAAGAAATTTCTCCTTAGTTCTAGGCTGCTTCTCTCCTTGGTTAGTTTCCAATCATTTTTTCCTGTCTTGTCTTTTGGTGCTTTGGAAAATAGTTTGATTCCCCTCAACTTTGTAGGACCCTTCATTGGTACAGTGAAGTGCTATGTCCCCTCTAGTCCTTCTTTTAATTAGACTAGAGATACCCAATTCCTGTAAAAGTTCTTTGTATGTTTTACCTCCCTTTTTTACCCTCCCTCCCTAATCATTTTTGGTGTTCTTCTCTGTCCTCTTTCCAGCATCTTTTTTGTATTGTGGTGGCCAGAACTGGATGCAGTATTCCTAGTGTGGTCCTCCCTGACCATATCATGGGAGTGACCATTCACTCCTACCAGAGAACTCTAAATTATGGCAGAGGCTGCCATAAAGAATGCAATTTGTTTTTAAAAGGAGAATTCGGGAAGATAAGAGATTTCTTATCATTCTTAAGCATGCTTTTGCTCCAAATTATATGTGGGAGGTGGTGGTGGGCAAATTATGGAGGCATTTCACATTTTGCTGTTGGCAGTTAAGATAAAGTTTGCAGGAGATGAGCTGAATTATAAAATTGACCTCTGAAGAGGTTGGCTTCTCTGCAATTTAGATAAGACTGGCAGTGGAGGAAGGCAGAGCCAGCCAAAAGGCAATTAACTGCCGAATATTGTTCAACAGTAATGATCTTGATTAGGTGTTTGCTTTTGCTGTCTGGCTGGAAATGTCTAAAATAATACTTGGCATGCAGTGGATGAGAAGGGATAATCCAAACATTGCCAAGAAATGTGAGAAAGTGTCCATGAAACAAATGAAGAATTATTAAGAAATCTACCTTCATTTTCAAAACTATCCATGTTGGATACAGCCCAAATATACTTGCGTTGATGATTGAAGAGTATATACAATGGGATCAGAATTAGCTTAGTGTTTTAGTGATGCTACAAATCTTTACAAAACTTTTGGTCAAATATATATCCATCCTGAAGTCAATACAGTTTATCATGTTTCTGTACAACTGGTGACTTTATTAAACTGGTAATATTGTGTGCTGCATAATATTATGAGTTACAGCTTGTCATGCAACTTTTAATTTAAAGCTCTTTATTTTGTGGCTTTATAATTGTTAATATAATTATGTAATTACATCCACTTTATTCTGTGTTTGTACTGTTTTTAATTATAAGTGCTTTATATAAACTGCTCCTACTGCTGTCAGGGGTGATAATGGCAAAATAGCTTAAACTTTTTTTACTATCTTGGAGATATGATCAGTGAATACAAACTATCTTGAAATTGGATTTACAAATGACAGGCTACAAAATAAAGATGCTACATGAATAAAGATGCTATGCTGGACATACAAAAGAAATCAACTGATATTTTAATAATTAAAAGTAATATGCAGATAGTAAACCAAGAGAATAACCTGGATAATTTTCCTATGTTATATTTATAAAAGTGGCTTGTGAGATTCTTCAAAACTCTAACAACTAGAGGAAATGTGTGAAATCAAAATCAAATATAAACTGGAATTCTTTTTATTGGGAATTAATATAGAGAGATATAATAAAGATACAATGTACCTAATAATACATGTGATTATGGCTGCAAGACTAGCCTATGCTCAAAAAATGGAAGCTTAAGGAAATTCCACATGAAATAGAGATAATTAAAAAGATATGGACATGCGCAGAAATAGATAAATTAACACAGGAATTAAAAAATAAATAGGAATCTGAATATTATAAAGTATGGGAAAAGTTTTACCACTGGTTGGGAAAAAGGATGGACTCAAAATGTAAAGCAAAATAAGATAAGGATATTAAAAGGATACACTAGGATTAATTAAGAATTCTTAATATTGATGTATATACAGTATTATGTACA
>JANHFN010010086.1:242647-265005 GCA_032468175.1 Toxicocalamus goodenoughensis
TCTATCTATCTATCTATCTATCTATCTATCTATCTATCCATCTATCCATCTATCCATCTATCCATCTATCCATCTATCCATCTATCTATCACTATCAATCTATCATCCATCCATCCATCTATCATCTATCAACCATCACCTATTCTATATCTAATAGTGCAGCAATTAGAATGCAGTATTGAAAACTAATTCAGCTCACTGCCATGGGTTCAATCCTGACCAGCTCAAGGTTGACTCAGCTTCCATCTTTCCAAGGTGGGTAAAATGAGAACCCAGATTGTTGGGTACAAGAGGCTGACTATGTAAACCGCTGAGAGAGAGCTGTAAAGCACTGTGAAGTGGTATATAAGTCTAAGGGCTAAGTGCTATTGCTGTTCATGAACTGCAGTGCCTGCTATAACATTTCTGAAAGCTCAAGCTTTCAATTTTGGAAACCCAAACTCCCCATCTACAAAGACTCCAAAGAAGGAGAACATTACAAAAGGGGCTCCTGACCAGAGAATTAATAGTTTGGAATCCACAGCAGCTGATGGAGTCTTGATCAAAAGAGATGAACAACTTCCGTAGCAATTAAAGGCCTGAATTTAAACTTGGATAGTTCTCCTTAGGGCTCATGTTCCTTGATTCTCACATAAGCAACCTCCATATTTAATACAGCCTCTGATGGTTCTGATCCATGTATTTAAATATCCAATGTGTTCTTTCTTTGGGGGATAATATAGTATACACAAAAAATACAAGTTCTAAATTGAGAAGAATTATATATTCCTTGCAGTCAGTCATCTGGTCATTGGTATTCTTTCTGAGAATCATTGAGGCCACTTGGAGGTTTATCTGTTCATCTGTCCAAGTGGCCTCAATGTCTCTCAAAGGGAGTCCTAGTGACCAGATGACTGCAAGGAATATTCCTCGCAGTCATCTGGTCATTAGGACTCTCTATGAAAGTCCTTCCATTCTCCACTCTTCAGGCAGAATGGAAGAAGCTTCTGGGATGAGAAGCGGAACCTCTTCAAGGAAAAAACAAACAAACAAGAAAGTCCAGCTGCCTTTTGGAAAAAGCACCTCTGCGACAACCATGACCTGGATGACTAAGAAACTCTATAGACATAAGAAGGAAGCTTGAAAGTCACCAAAAAACCACCCCGTCCTCCCTCTGTCAATCAACAGGGAATGAGAACCAATTGCTTTCAACAACTAGCAGGTGGGGAATATGAAATGCAATCAGTAGAAAAATCATTTGCTTCCAAAGGATGTAAAACACATAATTTCAAGCCGGCGTTGCCTAAGAAAAAAAAAAGTGGATAAGTTCTGAGGCTCCCTTACATAACGAGACTACTTGATGTATTTTTTGAATCAAGTCACTAGGAATGCAAATGAAAAGGGACCGTTGCATTGGCATAGCATTCTTGGGAAAAAAAGGGATCACATCCACTTAATTACACAAAACGTTTCGACTTTGTTGAATGGCGTGCTGAGAAACAGGCCTACTGTATTTCAGTAAAACGCCATATTAAGCCATTACAATTCCGAGTGGAGATTAAATTAAAATTATTTTTAAAAAATTAAACCATTCAAATTCTGGAAGGAGGAGATACAACCTGGAAGTAAGAAGGAATTTTCCTGACAGTGAGAAAAATTAACCAGTGGAACAGAAGTTAGTGTCATGCTCTTGTTGGAGTCTGATTCTGAGGGGGAGAGTGAGTAACTGACAGGGAGTAGGAGTGTGGCTCTAGTGGCTGTGGAGGAAACGGGGGAAATGGTCTGGCTGGGCCTTCAGAGGAAGACCCACGGCCACCCCCTCTTCATCCTAGGTCACGCAGGGAGGAACGGAGAAGGGAGCAACATGGTTTACGGGAGAGAAAAAGGCCCTGATCCCTTTCATCAGTTGTAGCTGGGAGAACAGGATATAAGAAGGGCGTTTGCACAAGGATCTTTGCTGGAAACAAAGTGTGCATTACCTTTGTCAAGCCTTATCTGGGTTTTGGCATCCTCCCAACTGTGGGTGCTGCATTATCTTGTGGAAGTCTGCAATTTACCATCCTGGCCTGTCGTGTTGATGACTTCAGTGTGGTTTGTGTTAGTTTTTTATTTCTAATTATCTTTACTTTGGATTCGGACTGCATTTCTTCCCTTCGTAGACTGTTTTTAGAAGAGTTTGTTCTCCAGCCAAGGATAACTCGACATTGGGGGCCAAGTTGGAGGCATTAAAGGGAATTTATCTACTTTGGTGGCTTTGTTATTATTGTGCCATGCCCCGGGTCATCACAGGTATTGTGTTGCTATGTCTTGGGTAAAAGATTCCATGGATCAATTTCCTTTCTTTTATTGGACATATCATGCTAGGATAAATGAGCCTTTGGTCTCTTCAACCACAGGGAAGTTCTGTTCCTGCCTGCATGTTTGTGATCTAAAAGGTCCAATAGAAAACGAGGAAAAGAAAAGAAGGGAACATGAAATGATCCCATCTCCATGGAAAATCATCTTCTTCTGTTTTACTTTCTATCATAGGGACCAATTGGGCTGAAAGGAGCAGAAGGGCCACTTGGTCCAGCAGGGTCCATGGTAAGTAAGCTAGTACTTCCCCCTAACATCAAAAGGAAGATCAGACTTTCATTGCACAATGGAGAGAGGGTGTGTGCAAATAATACTCATTATCAGTGAAGTGAAGACACCCTTACTGCAGCAAGATACTCTTGGGAGTCAAATTCTTGGTAGTGATGTTGCAGCCTAAATTAATTAATAGCAAATATTAATTAAAGGAGAGGTTTGCATTAGAGATAACTTCAGATCAGAGAAATGGGGTTCATAGATTTATTCCCTCCTGATAGGGTCCTCCTGGAGAGCGAGGTCCCTCTGGAGCAGCTGGAGGCATTGGACTTCCAGGAAGAGGGGGTAATCCTGGACCACCTGGACCTGCAGGGGAGAAAGGAGCACCGGTATGTAGAAGGCACTGTTTTGCCATTAATGATCCATTTTTGAAATAGACATTATACTTCAACACAGATCTTACCCTAAAGAGCGGGTGAACTAGAACTTAAATAAAGGAAAGTCATCTAATGAATGCTTATTATGGCCTATTCCAACTTCCTGATGTGTTAGACTACAATTCCTTCCCTGTGATGGGAATGTATCTCAGTTTGTTGGAGAACATCAGATTGGGAATCATGGCTTAGAGAGAATTTTAAGATGAAACTATTGGATCCAGGAGTTGAGTAATAAAAAATCCTTAAGGTCTGATTCTTTTAGTTCCAATGCAAAGAGGTTCTTTGCTCAGATCCATAGGTGGCATCCCTTGCTCCATCCTGGGTCTGGTTCTATCCATTATAAGATGGTATAAATTCAGCCTAGCAACTGCTTTGGACATTGTGCATAAAACCAGGCCTTCCCTCTTATTTCATCACTTTGTATTTTAATCTTTTTGATGTGGAACAAGACTTTGCATTTCTAAATGCAATATGCAAAAATTTTCACTTAGCCAAGTTTTAATTAAAATCTAAAACAGTGTCACTATCAGATTAAAATACTAATAGGAAAAAAAGCGTTCCAGATAAAAATGGATTTAGGGAAGCCAAATAGGAAGAATGAATAATAGTATTTAAAAGTTTTCCAGATGCTCACTCCTATTATTGAGAAATAGTACCGTTATGTTAATATTTGCTTTATAAATTGCCAATTGCAGCACTTTAAGAAGCAAACTGTCCACCAGGACAGGACGACACATGAAACAGTGGCACTTATACAAGATTTTGTCTGTAATTGACTTGTATAAACAATGTCAAAGTCAAATCTCAAGATTTGTTGGACTCAGATGTGCTCATTAGGTCACAGGCTGATTTGTAAAACTTACTACAAGTAAAAATGAAAGGAAGAAAACTTGCCATTCCTGTCCTGTCCTGATTATTTATCTTTTATTCCTAACATAAATTAGGATTATTAATTGACTGGTTGCCAGCAACCTAATTTTTATGTAGCTTTGTGGCCACTTTGAGAGTTTTGTATCAGCATCCTCTGTGTGACATAACTCAGATGTAAATTTGTATGTCTATGCTTTGTATATAACCTGTGAATTGCAATGGATCTTTGATTGCCAGTATCTAATTGGTTTGAAAATTTAGAACTGAGAATTCTACAGAAAGTTTATTCCCAAAGTGTGTCTAATTAAGATATCCATTAAACTGCAGCATCCACTTTTCTATGCATAGTGAAAATTCTTTTTCCATAACAGACATCTTTATTTGACCATGTTTTTGTTTTCTTTTTCCCAGGGTGATCGAGGACCAATGGGTCCACCTGGTCATGATGGAATCCTAGGTCCAGTGGGGCTTCCAGGCCCAGCTGGGCCTCCAGGGCTTGCTGGAGAAGACGGTGACAAAGTAAGGGATCTGCATTTTGGAGAAAATAGGAGGTGTAGTGGATCCCTTCGATTACATAGACCTGTTTTTGTTTCCTTGGCAACACATGGCTTGGCAACAACTTTATTGAGATTTTCCTAGCAATTATTCTATAGCTGTTTTCCTTAGCCAAGACTTTAGTCAGTAGGAGAAATGTTCCTGATAATGATTGCTGCAGTGATGTTTTCTCTATTTTTTTCTGTCCTCTGTCTCTTAATGTATGTGTATATAGGGAGAAATGGGTAGCCCAGGACAGAAGGGAAGCAAGGGCGACAAAGGAGATGCGGTGAGTTAGAAGGAGATTGTTCAAAGGCTTGGATGAAACTTCTAACAATTGCCCTTTAAAACTAATCCCACATTTGCTTATCATTTCTTTAAGGTTGGACTATTGAGATTCCTTTAAAAGATTGGAAAACCAGGAATTCAGCACCAGGAACAGAGAACTAAGTGTCACTGTTTCACGTACTTTCTTTTTCAACAGGGTCCCCCAGGACCAACCGGGATCCAGGGTCCTATTGGGCATCCAGGACCTGCTGTGAGTCTTACTTTATCCCAACACTTTTTGCTGAAACAATATGAATTAAAGAAGTTTAGTGGAGAAAAAAACCCCTTCCTCTTACTGTATTTTCAGTAAATCCAAAATGCCCTAAGATTTCCCCCCCCTGAAATGTTTGTCTTATCTACATCATTTCCCTCCAAACTGTTTGTCTCCTCTATGCACAATTCTGCTCCTTTCCCTTATCCCCATTTTCTTTAACTGTTAAGAAGTTCCTTCCCACAGTAATGTTTAAGATCCTGCTTGGTTAAAATACTTACCATTGTATCACATAAATCCCAGATTTTTGGACTGCTTAAAGCAAGTGAAGAATCGTTGATCTCTAACATAATATTTTGCTATTAGGGAGTTGATGGGGAACCTGGGCGCCGAGGACAGCAGGGCATGTTTGGCCAAAAAGGAGACGAAGGTGCCCGCGGTTTTCCAAGTGTCAATGGCCCACCTGGGTTACAGGTGAGTATGAGACCAACAAACAATCTTTAGAAGGCTACACTAATTTGAATAAAGGCAGCATTAAAAAAAACATGGGTTTCGATTAATTTTATTTCTCTATCCAGTTAAATTCTGTCCTTTGGGAATTCAAAATAGCTCATATAACGATCACCCATTTTATCCTCATAACACTAGCATTGTGAAGTAACGTTGGCTAAGAGATAGTGCCTGTTGATTCACATAGTGAATTCAGTATTTGAGTAGAGACTTCTCCAATCCCAGACTAATTCCTTAATCCATTATTTAGTGACTAAGTTTGCACAACATGTTTAAGCAAATCTGCTAAAGACATAATAGCTACATTCACACAAAACATTAAACTTCAACGATTTACAACTTGGGTAGCTTTGTTTTGGTTTAGTGTTATACAGTCACCGTTATCTTTAGCTGTTCATTGTACAAATTAACTGTGGAATTAAAAGCCAAACAACCAAACACAGGAAGTTCAAATATAAAAAAACCTTTGGTTTATGATTCTAGTTGAAACCAATCTTTGGCTGAATTTTGATATGCTAAAATTTGATATTTTGGGAATATATCTTGTTTTTCTGAATATTAATTGAAAGGGAATTGGCATTTATCATAGTCTGTTGAAGTCTTGAAGCTGAAAACATGTCACAATAAAAATTAAAATGTTTCATTTGATTATTCCAGATTTTGGTGCAGTTACCCAATCACGTCATTCTCTTGGCTATGCCTACATCGATCTCCCTACTAAATCTGAAGTTCATTCACAAATATTTAAAACAAAGAAAAGAGGGAGGGGGGGGGAGGAACCCTTACCTAAATTTCAAACATGTTCTTTTAAATCTGATCATTGTCCAGAATCAGAGAATAAATCGAATGCTTTCTACTGCTCAACTGCAGTCTGTTATCTACGTGTTTGTTTCCATCACAGGGAATGCCAGGACTCCCAGGTGAGAAGGGCGAAAGTGGTGAAACTGGGCTAATGGTAAGAGCCATTTGTTTCCCCTCTGGCTTCACCTTTGACCCTGGGCTTGATTTTATTACCACTTATAAATCATTCCCTTTCCATTTTCTCTAGGGACCGCCTGGAGCTCCAGGGGCCCGAGGCCCACAAGGTCCCAGTGGTGGAGATGTGAGCAACATTTTTTTTCCTCATGTAAAGCAAAGGGATTTCAGACATTTAAGTATTCCTGATAACTCAAAACTATATCCCCATCTTCCTCCTGGGGAAGATGGAGACATCAATTGGTGTAGAAGTATTAGACGGATAGTTTTGGGTAATCCTTGAAGATGAGTTGCATGGAGTTGCAACACGTTATATGAATGAGTGCAAGTGTAGTTGGGCTATTGAGAAGACATGCTATGAAGTGTGGCTGGTTGAACATGAAAACATGGCAGACAAAAGAAAACTCCAAATGTCTATATAGCTCCGATTTACCACACTGAACCATATTCCAGATAGCCATCGAGCAGCACATTTATTCATAGTGTTGAGCTCACATGTTCATTTTATTTAAAAGTTGATGTGTAATATATACAGTACAGTGCACATTAAGTAATCTTCTAAATGGAAATGATCTGTATCTGTTGACTTTGTAACAACAGTTTCAAAACAATTAGGGTTATGGTGACCACATATTTTTTTTTCATTTATTGATTGGGTTTTATGCCATTAGTCATTCTAATAGTTTTAGATGCAATATAATCAGAACCATAAAGCATGGATGCTCCTGGGGATCCTTGCAGATCGAAAGACAGTATAGAAAATGAAGAAGTAAATTAAACAGGCTAATGGCTATTGAAATAAACCTAGCATGTAGATTAAACTGATAGAGACAGAAAAAATTAATATAGTCATAAAACAAATTCAGCCTTCCCTTTATCAATAGAAGCTCAAAAGCAGGTCTATGGATATAGAACAATGGCTAAGCATAGCTTCATGTGTCTCCATGATGTGCTGATTTGATAGATGAATAGTCCCACCAGGAAAGCATCCCCAAGGGACCTCAATAGCTGTAGCTATTGAGCAGGTAGATAGATGCTTAGGTAATGCAGCATGTCAAGTAATCATATGAGGACCCTTGAAAATCAATTTAAGTAAATGCCTGGGCTCAGCAGTATTCATTAATTTGAAGGGCCTCGTGATATGCATGAAGCGCCCTCCATGTGAAAAGAGAAACATAGTTTCGTGTCAGGAAATGCGCTGGGTATTAAATTGCACAGAGTCCACAGATGATAAATGTCAGTGAGTTATTCGGTCTGGAGATCAGGCATAAGGCAAAAGGGGATGAGTTTAAAAACGACAAGGCTTCAGATATTAAATGCATGTAATATTAGTTGGAAGGAATGCTCTGATGTGATTAAGTAATCGGTTTAGGAGTTAATACTCAGGACTGAGTGATTTCTCTGAACTAGTTGTTGTGTATCTTTTTATTTCAGGGCCCACCGGGTCAGCGTGGTGGGGTAGGCCAGCCTGGTGCCGTTGGTGAAAAGGTGAGGCTTGAGAGGATATTTCAGGTGGAGAGATAACCCCTGTGATATGCAGATGACGTCACCCAAGAGGGTGTAAGGGATGTGAAGTATTTGGTGCTAACATTGGGGGAAATTGGGATTTTTCCTGAGGGGAAGCAATTGTAGTGCAGAAAGAGGGAATCTGTGAAGTTAGATTGTGTTTCTAAGTCTTTCTATCCCATTTCTATATTCATTTCTGATCTCTTTTCACCTCCACCTTCCAAAATATGCATGAAATGTGCATGCCTTTCTCGTAACAGATGCATGCGGGTAAAGCATTTATTCCGGTGCATTTTGAAATACTACTTCCATTCTATCCTATTTTAGGATGCCTTTTTGTTTCAATATATTATCTTTTATTTGGAAATGGCATAGCAATATTTGAAAAAGAATGTGCCATGAAGGATATTTATGTTTTAATTCTTGTGCTGGCTTGGAAAATGCAAATGAGATAAGTTTGCATAAAAATACAAAGCCAATGAATTAATGGCCTGTCAGTATGTGATGGTATTGGAACCAACACCATGGGCCTCAGCATTTTCCTCAGTACATCCACATCTCTGCAAGGGAACAGAAGGTTGTAATTTCCCTGTAAAATTTGCATACAGACTCTTTTCTCTGGCAGCTTAGATTTTAGCTAACAGCAGATACATGGAGCTTTCAGTTATTCAAGAGGAAACAAATTCAATGTGGTAACAAATAAGAAGGGAAAAAAGAGTATATGGAAGCTGGAAATATTGAGAAATTAGTGTATGTCCATTGTTGACATGTGCTATCAACAGGCGGAAGAAGAATTATAACGAACATTTTATCTTGCAGAGCATGTCTATAGTTAGAAGGATAACAAAATTCTGCATAATATATATTTGCCCTAGGAAATCTAGATCCAATGGCTTCTGAACAGTCCTGAAGTTCCTGGATATATCAGAAGCTGAATCTTGTCTCAGCGGACAGTTTCTAACTTTCATCCTCATTCTGTGATTTGGAGTATATTGAGAGTGTTTTTACATAAAAAATTTAATAGTCTGTATGGCTAATAAAAAATGTTCAAAACAAACTGACAAGGATGCCTGCTACTATCCCCCCACCTCTATTTCTGGACAGATGATATACTTGCAAGCAAAACTCTGAGTTGCTTTCAGCTGCTATCTTTATTCTAAAAGTGTTTGTAAGAACCAAGTGTTATAAGAACCAACAGTGTTATTGGAAATAATGATCATGCTGAAGTTATTTTTTCCAAATAAAATATTTTTTAAAAAACAAATTAAAATGACAGACAGCATGGCAGAGACCAATGAAGCGCTTCATAGGTACATTGAGGAAGTCTAGTTTTTAAAAATGGATGGATACATAATTTTAGTATGTGTCAATGTGCATATCTGAAAACTGGTCTCAAATAAGAACTGGAAATGCAACATTGGTTAGGTTAAAGATTAACTCTTTATTTTTTTTCTCTATCTTCTAGGGTGAGCCAGGTGAAGCAGGGGATCCTGGACCACCAGGGGAGCCAGGCCTACAAGTGAGTTACTAAGTTTTGAGAAGACTTCACATGTGGTACTCCTTCCCTCTTCTTTGTAGGCCATGCTACTTGGAACTCAATGTCTCGCTATACTACATTACTCTCTGAAGTGTAGGGTCACTTGATTAATTGATCCTTCCCTGTCTTCGATTAAGTGAGCAGCTTAATGCTAAGGATGATTTAATAAAGATCCACTCTGGTGGGAATCTCCCACTACAGTGGTAGAGGGACTCGGAGTTATATCTATCTGTGCATTCACAGGGAGTGAAAGGTGATGTTGGTGAAAAAGGAGATTCTGGCCAGTCTGGAGCAGCAGGGCCACCTGGAAAAAAAGGCCCCCTGGGAGAAGATGGGTCCAAAGGGAACATGGTGAGCTAATGATTTCTGAATGTCAAAGTGGCAACAGCTATGTGATCCTACCTCTTTTATTAAAAAATATATCAGATTCATCTAAAATGACACCTAAAATTATTTTTATGGCCGAATTGACTATCTACTTCTATAGCAACTTCCAGGAAAGATATTGCAGCTGTTTTGAATGGATAACTGAGTGAGCACTCTCATTTTGTAGTGAAGTAAAGTTAATTGCATCTTTTCAAAATGCAGTTAGTATCAATTGATATCAATTAATATCAATTAATTGATAAAACTGGAAGGGACCACTTGGCTGTCAGTTGCAATCCTCTAACATAGCTGATATGATTCAAGCTGTTGTTCTCTCAATTCAGATCTTAAATTCAGGAGATCTAAAAATCCATAAACTGACACAATCTGCAATTGATACTATTTTCACTTAGGCTTGTGAGGGAATAGTTTCCTTTCACCTCTGGAGAAACTGATATTTTCTGATATTTATGGCTTATTGCATTTCTCCATCACAGGGTCCGATAGGATTCCCTGGTGACCCAGGTCCAACTGGAGATCCTGGTCCTCCTGTAAGTATCAACTTTGAACTGAGTCACAACATTGTCACATTTCATTTCCGGCTTTGGAAAATAATTTAGTGGGGTAAGAAGTAGGAAAAAAGTTTGAAAGCTACAGCTTTTGTTTTATTTTATTTTTAGGGAACAAGGGAATCTCATACTGGGATCCTACTCAAACCTTGTCTTTCATAATTTTAATTACATGAAAGTTTACAATTTTTTACATGAATTACATAAATTACATGAAACAGATTAATAAAAAGAGAGTTCGGGTACTCAGTTCTGCATCTAGGAATTGTTTGTTTAACTTTCCAACTCCTAGGAGCTGCTGTTTTTAGATTTATAATCAAACATAGCTTTTGTTGGATGCAAGGAGAGACAAGAGCTTGGCTCTTTTTTATGTTGGGGTGAATAATCACATAGAAGAGGGATGCAGAACCTGTGGCCTTCCAGGTGTCACTAAACTAATGCTAACAGCATCTGAAACTGGCAGGTCAGGTGATTAATTTTCCTGGAAATTATAATTCAGCAAAATCTGCAAAGGTTTCTTGATGTGAATAATAAAGAGGTTTTAATTATATTTCTGATATATATGTATAAGGGTTTTGGAGATAGAACTTCACCTGGATTGGGATTGAAATTATTGAATAGTTTAGGAAAAGGTTCTATGGGTGAAGCTCCCTAAATATTCTGATGAGGTCTGAGCATATTCAGTGACTAGAGAAGCTTGTTTCAAGTTGGAATGGGAAAGCACAATGTGGTGCATTGAAGGAAGAAGGTGTGACAAAATAAATGATGAAGCTCTGAATCGTAGCCTTCCATGTTACATTTTGTTGCAGGCCTCATTTGTGTTTAGAATCTGATTTGCTTTGCTCCTATCTCCTTCTGTGCAGGGCCTAGATGGAATTTCTGGTGAGAAAGGTGATGTGGGTGATCCAGGACTTCCGGTAAGGATAGAAGACATTCCTGGTGGAGAAACTATACATTCTACTCTGTAGCAATATTCTTGTTCACTTTTGCAAAAAAAAAAAAAAAGTCCATATCGTACCTCAATAGCAACAATATACATATTTAAGCTTTTTTTATTAATTTATCTACTTATATATTTACTTGTCCCAAAGGTGCCTTTTCAAGAAGCAACTGGACTTTCTGGTTTTTCTTTGGAAACATTTCGTTTCTCATCGAAAAAAGCTTCTCGGATAAGAAGTGAAATGTCTTCAAAGAAAAACCAGAAAATCCAGTTGCCTCTTGAAAAAGCACCTTTGGGACAACCATGGCCTGGATGACTGAGAATCTCCTTAGATATATATTCTTGTTTTTCATATTTTTCAACTGCTTATCTCCCTTGAAGGAGGACTTTGGGCAATGTATAATAAAATGTTAAAATATAAAAACAGTACAAAAGTTTAAAACTTCTGGTTTTTAAAATTAATTAGAAGACGAAGAAAGGCTTTCAGGGCACTGGCTATGTGCTCCTCTGAGCTTTCCATGTGAAGCCACAGAGCAATGTTTTAATTCATTTACAGAAGGCCAGGAGAGTGAGGGCCTGCCTTACTTCCAGGGTGGGGAGAATATTCCACCAGGTGGGGGAGGGAGGAATGGCAGAGAAGGCTCTATTCCTAGTCTCTGCTAGTCAGAGTTTCTTTCCTGAAGGGGTCGACAACATATTTTCCCTGCCTGTCTGGATGGGGAAAAAAAATCTATGTAATTGGATGAAGATTGTTCTGAAGGTAGCCTGGCCCCATCCATGTAAGGATTTATAGGTCACAACCAACACCTTGAATTAGATCTGGAAGCAAACTGGCACCCAGTTGTTACATGTGCCCAACTTTGGGCACCCAGCTGCTCATGTAATTTTGTAATCATCATTCTGCACTGTCTGAAGCTTCTGGATACTTTTCAAGAGTAGCCATGTGTAGAGTGCATTGTAACAGCCCAAACAGGAGATGGCCAGGGCATGAGTGAGCAAGCTATGTGAGGAGTTTTTCATAGAGGTATGATTGTTAGGAAAAATTGGAAAAAACACAAAGCAATTTTGAAAGAAATGAAAGTGGTGAAAAGAGCTAAAAAAGCAGTCTCCAGAGGAGTAAGTAGAATTAAGAATAAAACTAATGAAATTATTTGGAATGAAAATGAAATAAGGGGAAAATGGGAAAGAGGATGTTCCTTTGTAAAGGAATGAAAGTAATAAGTCAAAAAATGATTTGAACGTCACTATGAAAAATGTTAAAATGTTGATGTGATTTACTTATGGTGAAGCTGCCTGTAAAGATTTTCAAGCCAGGATGGTTGTATTTGGTAGATAAAATGGAGCAAACCATTGCACGTTTTTCATAAATCGTGGAAAAACAGTGAAGAGAGATGAATTTGTGTGTCTTGTAAGTTGAGGTATTCATTAAAGATGGCAAAATGGATGGAGAAGTGTTCCAATATTAAGAAAAGTAATGGATAGCGTGTGATCTGTTGTGAGGAATATTTCTTTGTCAAAAAAAGTGGAAATGTTTTTAAGACTCTGCTTCTATATCCACTTTGATCTATGGAAGAAAGAGCTGGGAATGTCAGAAGAAGCACGAAACTAGGTAGAATGCTGAGGGGAAGAAGGCAAAAAGCGAGAGGGTCAACAAGAAATGAGTGCTCAATGAACGTGATTTGAATATAAAAGAGGGTGATTGATACGAGAGAAGCTCACTCAGTCAGTTTGATCACAGAATCAGTGAGGATTGAATTGCAAAATGAATATATACTCTCGAATGGAGTTGACAAATCCTCAAAAATAGAGAGATGAGGTCTAAACAATGAAAGTATCTACTGATTGGGGATATGGTTGAAACAAGAACAGTTTCCAAGAACAGAAGAGTGTAAAGAGTGTATAAAGTGAATTAAATTTATCTTTATTTTCCTTTGTTTTGTTCCTATTTTATAAATCCTTAAGTTTCTTTTCCATTCTATTTCTTATATATTTTCTGTGCTTCATATATTTCTGGTCATCTTGAAAATGAATAATGGGTTAGGTTCATATCAGAGGTGGTATTCAGCAGGCTCTGACCAGTTCTGGAGAATCGGTAGCAGAAATTTTGAGTAGTTTGGAGAACCAGCAAATACCACACCTGACTGGAGATTTTACAGTATCCTTCCCCTGCCACGCTCACCAAACCATATCCACAGAACTGGTAGTAAAAAAATTTGAATGCCACCACAGGTGCATATATATGGAAGTCCATTTTCTTCATAGCATGCAAGATTTTATATACCCTGATCATATTTTCCTCATTATCCTTCTTTGCCAAACAAAATAATCTCAAATTATAATGGTTTCACATGTGAAAAGTATTCACCCAGTCTCTCTCACACATATTTTGATTGCTTTCTTCTGTAGTTTTTCCATCTCTATTACAATGTTTCAAAATTGGTTACCAGAATGATACATTATTCTAGATTGGGATATAATGCATAAAGACATTACAGTATTGGCAGTTTTATTTTCCATTCCCTTTTAAAGGTTGCCTGGTATGAACTTGTTTTTTTCACAGTTGGCGCTCCTTGGTGGACTCTTCACCAATTCTCCATTATTTTTTCCCTGGTTAGTTACAGACAGCTCAGATCCCGCCTTATGTATGGGATGTGAATCTACATGTTCACTGTATATGCAAATGGGGTTGACTAATTTGTTTCCTCTCCTGGATTCAGTTTTTAAAATTTGTAAAGTGGGATTTGGGAGTCAGGGATATGTCTAAATTTAATAAAATAAATTAATGAAGCCTGGTAATTAAAGTTCTCTAAAGGGGACAATAAGGAAGTCTGAATATATTTTGAATATTATGTTAACTTAAATTTCCAAGATTGGGAGGCAAACCAGGGGAAACCATGATAAATCAATATCACCAGGGTGTGTATTTTATTGCTATTATTGTATTGTAATATGGGGAACCTAAAATGAAAACAGTTGAAATCCATCAAAATGTTAAAAGCATTTTGATGTCAGAATGTTGCTTACTATACAGTTGTCTCTTAAAATATTGATATTGATGTATACTTAAAAGCCACACCCACTGATCCAAATAACAGTTGTCACAAGCAGAAACACTGCATTCATGTGTAGTGGCATATTTATACATAGCAGGAATCTTATATCAATCCAATCAAGGATAATTAAGTTTCATTGCACCCAGGGACATTTTTTGATTGATCTACATCAGACCATGTTATGGAATCAGGAAAATTTCTACACTACAACACATGCCTTCCCAAAAGATGTCCTTAGAAATAATACTTTTTGTTTTATTTTTCTTATTTTTGTTTAGGGTCCACCTGGAGCTTTGGGGGAACCAGGTCCTCCTGGGCCACCAGGAAAGAGGGTAAGTCAGGACTTATGTTGGCAAACCTCCAAGGAACAACTGTTCTTTCTTCTCTTTCTGTATGAATGCCTATGACAGCATGCTCTGCCCACCAGTATCAGATACAAATCTCCAATAAACAGCACAACTTGATAGAAAGTAGTTCAACAAAGTGCCCAAAAAGTGATGCAACTAAGGATCATGGATGTTCACCCCAGACTAAACAAATACCAGCACTCCACAAACAACTTCAAGAATAACTGAATCATACTATGACCCCAGAACACACAAAAATGCTGACAACCACCATCAAGACTGCATCTCTTAAGACAAGCTGAAAAAAAAGGAAAACAAAGCTAAAAAATAAATTGCTCAAGCGAATCCCCTGGAAACAAAGAGATATCTGAACTTAAATGCATAATCAATATGTCCAGCCCTCCCCAGTCCATTGCAGAACAATATCCTGCAAAAATCTAACTACCGGTAACTAATTAACTAACTAACTTGTTTGTTTGGTTTTGTTTGTTTATTTATTTACTTTTTTATGCTACCCATCTCCCCTTTAAAGGGATTCTAGGCGTCCTACAGGTTATAAAACAAGTTAAAAACAGTTAAAAGATTAAAACAATACAAAGTTAAATTATTATTACAAATTAAATATACAAAAGCCAAACTAAGATTGTTAAAGGCCAGAAAGGACATGGATGAGGTCTTTTTACCCCATCAGCCACATCCAGCAATGAGTGCCCCCCCTCAGTACTCCATCCAGGCAGCTGGAAAAACCAGATTTTGATACCTTTCCAGAAGGCCAAAAGGGAGGAGGCAGTTCTCACCTCCAGTGATAGTTATAGACACAGCATGAACAATGCTAATCAGTTAACTCTTTACAATCTTAGAAACAGGATTTAAAAACGCAGGACCTGCCACAGAAACTCAATAATATTTTCTAAAGCTCCTGTAGGCCAGACAAGGAATAATGGATGGAAACTGAACAAGGAGTGATTTAACCTGGAAACAAAGAGAAACTTTCTGACAGTGAGAACAATCAATTAATAGAACAGCTTGCTCTTGGAAGTTGTGGGAACACCATTGCTTGAGACTTTCAAGAAGAGATTGGACTGCCATTTGTCAGAAATGGTGTAGGGTCTCCTGCTTGGGTGAGGGGTTGGACTAGATGACCTACAAAGTCCCTTCCAACTCTGATTATCTGTCTGTTTGAAGAAAACATAAAACAGACAATAATATCCACAGACCAGAACACAGAATCAGAAGCAACTCAAAGCAGAGGACTAAGCAGACCTCAAAACTCTAAAGAAGGACCAAACCATTACCATATTCCCAGAAGACAAATAAACTTTGAACTACAGTTATCATGGACAGCATCCAATATATACAAAAACCCAAAGACTTGGAAGACAAAGAAATCTATATTCCAGACAGCACCAACCCAATAGAGAAACTAGATGACCCAGTCAAGAGAACCCTTAATGACCTAACCAAAAAAAGGGGGAATTCACAAAAGAAGAACAGTGGTGGATGCCAAATTTTCATCTAGTTGTGTCATTATCAGGGACTCCAACATGCAACATAGCTAAAGAACAAAAAAGCTTGGACATCTCACAGAGGGGAGGGAATATTCTATCAACGTCCCATTACGGTACCTCCCAAAAAAATCAAAGGCCTAAAAATAGGAGAAAATGGAAGTATGGTTTCATTTAATGTCACAGCACTCTTTATATCCATAAATCTGAAGCTAGTGAAAAAATTGATGGCAGCAATACTACACAACATACTCGACCTAACCAAATACACTAAGACTGAAATACCCATAATCATCAATCTTTGCCTCACTATCTACTTTCAGTTTGATGACAAATATACCAAAATATCAGAGGAACACCCATGGAATCCCCCCTCTCATGATTCAAAGCAAAGGACTCTGAAGTACAACCCACAGTAATAAAGCACAGGGAAATGCTATGTTTATACATTGCTTGAAAGTCTTATTAACTACTTTCTTGATAGGCTATAAAGCAGCTAAAAGAAAATTGGGCATAGATTAAAAATGTGATATTTCTGGAACAAGAGCCCTCTTAGCCAAAGGTAGTAATTTGATTTGTTTAAAACAAATGGGGAAACATCCTTTCAAGAAAGCCTGCATCTGGATAATTATGCAATAAAGAAAAACATCAAGGTAATTTGCTAAAATAAAATGAAGTTCTTGGGGAAATTATTGAAAACCCACTTTATGAGAAGCTATATACAAAGACTCCTTATATTAAAAAAAGTCATGAAAGAAAACATTTTCATAATGTTTTTTAAAAAGATTTTTTTAAAAAATCTGCCAGAATAAAATGATGTACACAAATATAGCCCTATGATCAGAGTTGGTACTCAACCGGTTTGCATTGGTTCAGGCAAACCGGTAGTGGTGATTTGGCGTGGGTCGCCGAACCGGTGGCGACCCCAGCTGGCCACGCCCCAGACCAGGTCGCCTGATTGCTCACTTGCCGCAGTCGTCCTCCTAGCTTTCCCTACTACATGATGACTGTGGCGCAGCTCAGGCGGATGTCCCAGGGCTGTTGCACCTGTGCACTGTGTGTGCACCCACTACACATGCAGTGTGCATGTGCAGCAGCCCTGGGACATCCGCCTGCCTGCCCGCCCTCCCAGAGCATGTTTTCTTGCTCCTCCCGGCAGACGCACCTCTTCTAGCCCGGCCCGACCTGGCCAGCCAGCAGGTGAGTGGGCAGATGTCCCGGGGCTTCTTGCCCCCCCTTGTCACAAGATGACTGCAGTTCAGCAGTCATACCAAAAAAAAAACACCCTGTTCTATTTGCCGGGCCCGGCAAGTCCGAGCAGCTGGCGCATAGAACAGGGAGGCAACGGACTGTTAGAGAAGTGGAGCAAAGCCGGAGATCAGTAGCCGCCTCTTTTGCAGTGCAGAAATCCTCCCTGAATTGGCCAGCTGCTCTTCTTTGCTTATTTGTTCTGTATGGCCAAGGAGGAGGAGACTAGCTGGCCAGTTGGGGGAGGATTTCTGTCCAAAAGAGGTGGATGGAGACTGAAAAAATGTCGCCTCCAGCAGCAGCCCCTTTGGCCGGCTGGTCTCTTCCTCGGCCATACAAAACAAACAGGCAGAGAAAGAGGAAACCAACCAGCCAATTCAGGGAGAATTTCTGCACTGCGAAAGAGGCAATTACTGATCTCCGGCTTCGCTCCACTTCTCCAACAGTCTGGCGCCGCCCTGTTCTATGCGCCGACTGCTGGGACTTGCCTGGGACATAGAACAGGGCGTGCTTTTTTCAGTGCAGTTGCTGGACTGCAGCTGCACTGAAAAAAACACGCAGCAACTGCAGGCATCTCATGACAAGGGGGCCGAGAAACCCCGGGACATGCGGTCACCTGCTGGCTGGCTGGCTGGGCGGGAAGAGGCACATCCACCAGGAGAAGGAAGAAAGTGTGCTCTGGGAGAGCAGGCACCGGGCAGGTGGGTGGCTGTCCCAGGACCACTTAAAGGTCAACTTTAAGAGCGCCCCCATGGAAGAAGCTAAGCGCCCCCATGGAAGAAGCTGAATAGTGGCAGTGGGGGTGACGGGGGTATGTATCCCTCCACAAGGAGTGTGAAGGGAGGCAGACACTGTACCTCTGAGGAAAAGAGGAGGTGCTGAAGCCCTGGCTGTCACCCAGGAGGAGACCGCGGAGGGATCCATCACATGCCCCTGTTGCCCCCGCTGCCGCTACTTTTGCTCTCACAGATGGCCGCAGCAGCAACAGGCAGTGCCACAACAACGAGGTACAGTAAGATTTGGCGGTGCAAATTTATCACCGAGGTGCTTCTGGCAAAAAACAAAACAAAACCATCCCAAAACAAAATTGCAGACTTGGCAGGCAGTCATGATCTTTAGTTGGGCTTTTATTTTGTCAGCCCAAGCATGGAGGAGAGGTGGAAAGGTACGTAGGATATCACCCTGTCTCTGCAACGTCTGTCATGTGACTGAGTGGGTGTGGCCAACTCAACGTCACTCGCAGGAAGGTGCCACACCATCTTGCCAAGTTGACCACGCCCACTCAGTCACATGACCACCAAGCCACGCCTACCAAACAAGCCACGCCCACAGAACCGGTAGTAAATATATTTGAATCCCACCACTGCTTATGATATAGCCAGTAAAACAGAATGGATGCTTCCATAAAAATTATGTTTGATCGACTTCCCTCTCAGCCCCACTCCCTCTTCCATAAGTGGAAAATATTTCTTGTAAACAAGCGGAACCGATATTAAAATGCATGTAAGACCCCCTAGAGGAAATCATGAATTTACAATTTCACACTAGACACTCCCCTGGAAATAAATGTTATCAGCTCTCCTTTGGCAGAAATTCCAGAATGAGGGACATGCTCTCCAATTTAACTTCTTCTGATACTGGTCCTTCTGATAAAAAACATTGGCTCTGTGCAGGCTGGTTTTATAATTTTAGGTTAGCTTCATTTAGATTTCAGAATATGGCATTTAATTTGTAATTATATACATTCGATGTTAGATGAAATTGAAATAATGTAACTTTCCTTTCCTGGTCCTGATATAAAATAAAGATTGTATTTCTGAACTGTTTAAATGAAAAGAATCCTATGAAAAAAAGGCATACAGATATCCTGCTTACAAAGAAGGTTGAGGTTGACTTGGAAAATCATAATTCTTTTAGTGGCTTTGCTTAAAATTAAGCAAACTATATAATGAATTATATGAATTCTCAAGTTACCTTTAATTGAATAATATTCATAACAATCCATGTGTACTATTTAGAGGTATTTTATTTCTGTATTGTGAATTATTTACAGGGATGGCTCCTCTCTAATATGCAGTCCATTTTATGTGTGATTTGCCTGATTTTTTTCAAACTGATAGCAAGTTGTTTAATTTTTGCATAAGCTTATGGTTAAAACAAAACTTTGCATGTTTATTTAATAAAATTGAGAGTATGAATAGAACTAAGCATTCTCTAGAAGGACAGAAATGTTAAACCACGAGATCTTAATCCAAGTGATTTATGCAGAGACTTCATTTTTCTGTTCCAGGGACCTTTTGGGCCAGCTGGACGTGAAGGTCGACAGGGTGAGAAAGGGACCAAGGTGATAGAAACCAAGCTAATTTTATTCTGGTATCCAATAAAGGAATGCTAGTTTCTCTTTTATTTTGTTTGTTTTTCTTCCACCTATTCTGCTATCAGTGTTTCCCCGCAGGGTTGGACTGAAGCCAGGCAAATATCTCAGACAGAAGATTCTGAAAAGTAGCAATGACTTCTCTGTGTTGGAAGACACATATCTTGTTTCTCAATCTTAACAACTTTAAGATGTGTGGACTTTGTCAACTCCCAAATCTGGAAGTTGAAGTCCATACATCTTAAAATCACTAAGATTGAGAAACACCATGTTACAGCCTCTGCCACAAAGTGTATTGGAGGAAGTAACATTCAGCTGTCAATCTAATTAATTTTTGTACGTATGTATGCATAGGAGAAGTTATTCATGTAATTCTTGACAGCAAAACATACAAGAAATCATTCTACAATAGCCACCTCTATCCTTCAGTTCAAAAAGCAAAATGAATCAAATTAACTTAGTATTCTTCAAAATGCTCTGCTCCATGAAAATAGTGAATAATAATTGGACAATCTTGAAATAATAGAATATTGTTATGATAAATGGATGGTTTTTCCCTCTCTCTTTCTCTCTGTCCATAGGGTGAATCTGGTATAGAAGGTCCCTCAGGGAAAATGGGGCCTGTGGGCCCACAAGGGCCTCCAGGCCAACCTGGTTCAGAAGGTCTGCGTGGAATTCCTGGCGCAGCAGTAAGTATCTTCAGTTCTTGGCAAACGGTTGACAGAGGGATGAAGGAGAATAGGCTGCAAATGAATGCAATATCATGTTGCATGGAGAAAAATGCAAATATTAGCAATAAAGTTCCAAGGCATAAAATCAAGTTTCTTTAATAATGTGAAAAGAGATTGAGGAGAAAGTGAGCCTCTGTTCTTCAGTCTAAAAATAGAGAAATAGAAGCAATGAGCTTTGAACTACTAGCAGGTGGATTTAGTTGAAAAATTAGAAAAGGTCTTTCTAATGCTAGAAGACTTGGGCAAGGAATAATAAGGTTGGAAAGGTGGTGGAAAAATATTCTATTCTTTGGAACAAACTCCGCTTCAAGGAATAAATGGACTAACTCCAGGGTCATTTATTTGATCCCTTTCAAATGAGTGACTGTAGTTCAAAAGAGCTTTTGGTGCATCAGAAGGGAGGCACACAGCATTTTAAAGTTGTTCACATTGTCAGCTGAGGGAAATGAAGCGGTGAAGACATCAAAGAAAGCTCCAGCTGAGCATGGAGTTCCCTTAGATGCACACATACTGTTCCTTTAGTTTATAGGCCATTTATTTTATAGGGCTTAATGAGTAATGATTGAAGAATTTCCTCTTAGCAAATTCTGATCCAGCTTTACAGTACATCATGATCTGCACCTCTTAGTTGAGAAAACTTTAATTTATTAATTGTTTACTTCTTTGTTTATTTTAAAAGAAAAGAGAGGACAAAGACAGAAATCATAAAGTACAGATGTTACATGGAAAAGTTTGCAGAGTAACTTAAAGATAAAAATTAAAACACAACACAAACTATTCAACTGGAAGAAACATCTTACTTTTAACTTGATTTATTAACTTGGATTAAAACAAATATGAAGTCTCATGACCATTTTACTATTCTAGTTCTTTCAAAACTTGTATTTAACTATTATTAAAATCAAAATTTAGATTAGACAAGAAACCTATGTTATAAAAATAATGAAAAGAGTTTAGAAACTGTATTTTAAGAGAACCCAAAGCTCAGATGTAATGGCAGGGCATGTACAGAATTGTACTCCATAAAGAGTTTCTAAGTTAAACTGAAACTAACATCTGTCTTTTTTTTTTCAAATACAGTGTACTTTAGACTATGTCACATTCTCCCAGAATATAAACCGTCATTTTTAAAGGAATTAAATGTGATTTCCAGTAAAAGGCATAAAATATCCTTGTGACAAATATACTGTATAAAAAAACCAGCTCGGTAATTGGTAGAAAAGGAAAGTTAGCATACAGGATATGTTTCATTCTATAATGATCATCTTCCAGCTGAATTGAATTTTATGACATTTGCACCAAATATATGTCTCTGAAATTCCATGCTTCCTCAATGCCTCATGCTGTTATCAGAGTTTTTTAAAAAAATGAAAAGGAGTATATTAAGAGAAAAAAATGTTTCAAGAGCATGTTTCTAAACATTTGGGGGAAATGTTCACAGCTGTAAAAAAATTCACATGTTGATTTCTGTTCTAATAAGTCCCAGAAGTAACAAGAACTAGAAACAGGATTGGACAAAATGCTAGATTTAATGAATTTATGTGAACCTGATAGTTATGCTTTGCCTAAGCCATTTTCTAAAACCAACTCTCAGTTTGGATCAGAACTACGCAGCGAAACTTTTACTGGACAGTTCTCAACTGTGTTGTCACTTGATGGAGTTCACAGGAGAAGGAAAAGAACAGCTATTTTGCAAAGAATTCTTTCTTTCTTTCTTTCTTTCTTTCTTTCTTTCTTTCTTTCTTTCTTTCTTTCTTTCTTTCTTTCTTTC
>JANHFN010010086.1:265105-281214 GCA_032468175.1 Toxicocalamus goodenoughensis
GGTGCCCAGACCACAACAACAAGGGATAGCGGACCCTGCTATTATGCGGGACAAACGCTGAAGAAAAAAAAAAATTGTGAAAGTGAATGCAAAAATTTAATATGCAGGGCAGTCAGGTTTTCTTTTGATAAGATATTTCAAGACAACTGGTGCTGCAGCTCCTCTTACTGATTTGCTGTGTGGCCTCAAAGCTTTTTTTTTTATTAATTCCATTAATTCTAATAAACTTTTGCACATGCTACTCTCCTCTTGGAACTGCTGGAGAGGCAGGTGGAATGAAACAATATGGCTGTTTGGCTGTTAGAGGTAGGGCAAATGACTTTGAGTTTGGGCAGACTCAGGGAGACAATGGAGGATGGGACGGCTGGTGTGCTATGATCCATGGGGTTGCAAAGAGTCATGACTTAGCAACTAAAACAACAACAAAAAAGATTTTGGCAAACCACTTCAAGGTTACCTCCTCAAAGCTTTCCATGGGTACAGATCAAAGCCTTTTTCACAGGAAGGAGATGATGTAGAGCATGGGAGAGTTTGCCCAGATGTACTTTTTAGTGCCAAAAGCCTTTTAATTCTTGTTGCTAACAGTGCAAGTTCTTTCTTCTCTAGGGTGAACCTGGTCTACTGGGAGCTCCAGGACAGGCAGGGCCCCCAGGTCCCATGGTAAGCAAAAAAGAAATGGCCTCTGCGCAACAGCTGGTCTTGTCCTTAGACTGTCAGTGAACAATGCGGAGACTCTTTCGCAATGAGTTTCCCCCTTCTTAGGGTTGGCCTTACATGGGTATTTATTGCTGGGGGCAATGTTAGGAGGGCCTTCTAACAACAAAAAACAAAAGAATCCAGCAGTGAAATGAAGTAGGCCTTTCAAATTATTTTTCAAAAAAAAAGTGAGGGAAGCAGCTGCTTATTCTGATTCATTGAGCAGTTATTACATCAAAATTCATGGTTGATTAAGGCTCAATTCCCAGAGGGAATTACTAGTTATGATTTAAATGAATTAGCCAAGATTAAATTATAAACTGATGCCATACCAAAGAATAGATGTGAATGAACCTATATGAAGGAAACAATTGTCAGAATAGGGGAGGACAAATGAGTAACAGTCCTACTCTTCTGGTGTCTCTGGATTATGGTTTGCTATTGACTCCAGCTCTAAATGGCCATTTATTGCAAGAGTGCTCAATTCCTGTTGGCCCAAAGACCATATTCAGCCTTGCATAGCATATTGTAAGCAATACACCCAAAGTGGATGAGACCATTACTTATCTGGAGCAGGGAAGACTGAAATGAATGTCTAAGCCATGGGTGTCAAACTCACTGTGTCATGTTGCCATCACATGATGTATCGCTATATTGTTTCCCTTCATGGAGCTGTGGTGGGCGTGGCCTGTACATGACACATCTGGCCCACAGCCGCCAGTTTGACATCCCTGGTTTAAGTTTCTGCAAAGAATAATGTAGCCCTTTAAACTTTCACAAACTTCAAAACCAAGAAAAAAATCAAAAAGCTGAAAATGTTGGGTGTATACACTACACTGGAGGGCCTCACTGGTTCATCACACTAGTAATACCGCACTTGATCATCATGATATAAAAAAGACATTTGGACTCTAGAAAGAGTGCAGAGAAGAGCAATGAAGATGGTTAGGGGACTGAAGGCTAAAATGTGAATGGTTGCAGGAATTGTGCATGCCTAGTTTAATGAAAATAAGAACTAGTGTTCCAATATCTAAGGAAGTGCCAGAAAGAAGAGGGGTGGTGGGGTGGTTGTCAACTTATTTTCCAAAGCACCTGAAGGCAGAATAAGAAGCAGTGGATGAAAACTAATTAAGGAGAGCACCAAACTAGAGCTAAGAAGAAATGCCCTGACAATTAGAACAATTAATCAATGGAATGACTCCAGAAGTTGTGGGGATCCATCATTAGAGGTTTTAAAGAAGAGATTGGACAACCATTTGTCTGAAATGGTATAGGGTTTCCTGCCTAAGCAGAGGGTAGGACTAGAAGACCCCCAAGGTCCCTCCCAACCCTGTTATTCTGTTATCATGAAGCTTCCAGGCAGTGCTTCTTGAGTTCCATTCTTAATGCAGCTGTTCTCCTCTTCATAGGGTCCTACGGGGCTCCCTGGTCTCAAAGGTGATTCTGGCTACAAAGGAGAGAAGGTAAACATAAATAGACTATTCCTGCCTGGGTAGAAAATGAAAGACCTTACAATCTTCAATTGAATCATCTCTTGTCCTAGAAAGGCTGCTTCTTTCTGCAGCTACCCTGTTAAATCTTGAGCCTTCCTTTTCAATTGTTGTAACTGTTAGATGGGGTCTTGCATAATTTATGACCCAAGAAGCTGATGAGCCTTAGATAGTAGCTCAACAAGAATTGTATATTTGCCTCCCTGCCCAGAACGGCTATAATTCAGCTAGGTTAAAGAGGCGATTGTTAAGCACATCTGGAGGTATTCAGTGCTACATGTACTTGAGGGGGAGCTCACCAACTATCAAACGGGATTGCTTTAGAATGTTATTAACTCATATAAGACCAACAGAACAATGCACTATTGGAAATCTCAGCTGAAGTTTTTTTTTTAAATGAATGGATGTTGAATGGATCATAAGAAAAGAGAACAAGATAGTATCAAGCAGCAGTAGATGAGTATGAGGTCCTTTCTAAATGACCATGCAGTCCTTACTTAACCATTGCAGCCAGGACTACTGGAACCACTGTCACTAAGTAGTATGGTAACATGATGTTTTGCTTAATGGCTACATTGCTTAGCAATGGGAATTCCAATTCCAGTTAGGGTTGTGACCTGAAAACTACCTGTATTAAGAGCCATGGTGGCACAGTGGTTAGAGTGCAGTACCACAGGCTATTTTTGCTGACTGCCGGAGGCCTGCAATTTTGCAGTTCAAATCTCACCAGGCTCAAGGTTGACTCAGCCTTCCATCCTTCCAGGATGGGTAAAATGAGGATCTGGATTGTTGGGGGCAATAGGCTGACTCTGTAAACCACTTAGAGAGGGCTGTAAAGCACTGTGAAGTGGTATGTACTGTAAGTCTAAATGCTCTTGCTCTTGCTATTAAGCAAAGGTGTTGGACTTCTATCTAATGAATAATAGTTGGTTCTGCTCTTATGTCATGCTTAACTGGAACAAAGTGTTGTGTATACAATTGTATGAACACAGTCAGTAGGGATGGATTTGTAGAGGTCAGTTTTAGACACAAACAACCTAATTTCCTCTTGTTCAGCAGTATTGTTCAAAAAAAGGTAAGATAGCTGATAGAAACACAAGTAGGTTTCCACCTAGGTCAACTGAGACATTAACAGTTGTGCATTATGCCACAATTTTAATATGAAACATAGTTGCTTTGGATTAAGCTAAACATCCCGCAGCCAACTACACTGAACAGAATAACATTTTAAGAGTGCTAACCTGCTCTTCTTGCCTCTTGCCTTAAAAGCAAATCCCTAGAAGATCCTGCAAATACAGGACTGCTCTGGATTATCTTGTCTGTCTTATTCTTCCTTTACCCAAAGCAACATTTTCCCCAAATAAACAAATAAAGCAGCTTCTTGATAGCTTCAGCCAAAATGAAGGCACAGCTGATGAAGGCACAGCTGCCATTGGTTTATCAGTTTACATCACTATCCAGCAGTAGCAGCAACCATGGTTACATTCATTGTATGAACCTAACCTGTATTTCACTTTGGAGAAATTCTCTTTTCTAGCAAGATCCAGGAATATGTGTATATATGTTATGTATAGGGATGGGGTTGGGGCATATAGTACTTTAAAATGGCCTTTTGCTTTCAAAAGGTTTGACTGAAGAACTCCAGTGAAGCTTCTCAGCAATGGAGTGGCTACTTTGTTGGAAAGCCACTTTTCCTGAAGTGAGGCAGCAGAAAATTAAGATAGACCAGCACTCCATAATACTTCTGGCCAAAATGACAGTGCAGAACCTCTTGCCTCCATGATGTGAAGTACCTCATGCCTATTTCACACACCTTTTATTATACACTGGTTTCAAAGTTCTCCTCTTTGTCAGAGTGTTATTTTATTTTAATTGTTTTGCTAAGCAGTTCCCTTTTCCTTCTAGGGTCATGCAGGACTCATTGGGTTGATTGGTCCTCCAGGTGAGATGGGTGAAAAAGGTGACCAGGGGCTACCAGGGAACCAAGGAACACCAGGCACTAAAGGCGACACTGTGAGTAGATGGAGGCTGGTTGAGATGGGACTCCCCAATCAGGCACACAATACTGATACTCTTTTTCCTCCTCTAAAGGGTAATACTGGACCTCATGGCCCTCCAGGCCCACCTGGATCTCCCGGCCTCTTAGTAAGTATTTCCTGCAAGATTCTAAGTAGCTTCCAAAATAATTCCTCAAAAGCTCCCACTCAGTAATGCCCAGGATATGGGCTTGTTGGCATGAGAACTTCTCTGGAACTCTGCAACTTTTGTCTCCCTCTTCCACACCCAAGTTATTTTTCTTTTTATGTGGCTGTGCCTCTCTCATCTGTTCTTCCCCAGTTATCTAAAATCTTTTATTCTGACAATATTCCATCATTATCACTATTTCATTGTTGCCTATCCATATTTTCTGACATTGTCTTTATTTCCTTAGTTTCCTTGCAAAATGATATTATCTCTTACACTATTTTGCCATCTTCTTCTTACATCCAGGAGCTCCTTTCGCCTGTTGACCCTTTCTGTCTTTCCATAGGGCCCTCTGGGACAAAAAGGCAACAAAGGGTCTTTGGTAAGTCCCAACCAATACTGCAGGGCTCATGAAGAGATTAAACCAGAGTTGTCTACATAGGAGTTGTTATTCTAAGGGCTTTAATTTTGAAAGTCTCTAACAAAGAAACTTAAATTCTGGGTCAATGAAATGATAGCTGTAATCTAGAGGCAACTATTGTACCACACATTGTACATTTGGTTGATATATAATGTATTATTATTCTATTCATGGTGTGCATTTAAGGGAGGCTTTGAATAGTCCTTATGATGCTTAGGTCATGACACTCAAGCAGAGTTGGGCTTTGCAGATATTGCTAAACTGCTATTCCTAGAATCACCAGATATGAGCAGTGGTAAAAAGGTATATGTGCATTGGTACCAAATTCTTGATCCATCTTCCTGCAGGGACCTATTGGACCAAAAGGTGATCCAGGACCACGAGGGACACCAGGACCACCAGTAAGTGAAGGTTTACTACAAGGTCTACACAAAATTCATCTATGTTCTATATAGCTTTCTCTATGAGAAAGTCCAATAAATAATAATAATGATACGGTATGTCTACTGTATCTACATGCATTTTTCAAGCCATCTTCTCCCATTGCATGCATGTTTACTGCTTTTTGTCTTAATAATACATGTTATGGTTATAAAAGCATACCGAAATTCCTATACTGGGAGAGATGGATATTAAAATGCATACATCTTTGTGTAAATTTCTAGCAATGTAAAATACTGCATGTGTCCACATTTTTTACACATTACAAAATTCAAAGAAATGTTAAAAATGAAGGGTTTGCTTTGAGTTTAGGCAACATAAATTGAAAAGGTCTCCTTTGATTCATGTTTGATTCCTGATATCTTCTGGATGTGTACATGATAACAGTTCAAAGTGGTTTATGATTCCTTTCTTCCCTTTTTTAGTTTTAAACATTTTCTGCCTGGCTGAAGCCTTGGAATTCTCTGGTGATCTCCCACCCAAGTTACTTAATCAGGTCTACCTTTATGTCATGTGTGTACACAAACTTTTGAGTCTTCTTTCTGTTTTTCATTTTCCTACTTCTAGGGCCGTCCTGCTGAACTGCAGAATCCAATGCCCATGGGAAGTGGGCGCACAAGCCGCCAAGACTGGGAGATGGAAGGACAGGGGGATGCTCCAGTGGAAGGGGGTATTGATCCTGATGCTGATGGGCTGGTGGAAGTCCTGGCAGCCCTGAGCTCTCTACGCGATGAGGTGGAGCAAATGCGATGCCCACTCGGCACCCTGGAGAGTCCAGCCAGGGTCTGCAAGGAGCTTCAGTTTTGTCATGCTCATCTCAAAGATGGTGAGTTTGAAGATGAAACTCCAAGCAGCGGATTCAGGATAGAATGTGCCGTCTACCCTAATTTTGAGAACCAAAGGGATCTGCGTGTTGCCTTTGGTAACTGGGGAAGAGGGAGAATCTGCAAAACTCATAACTTCCTGATTGTGAGGAGCCTACTTCCTCACGGTTTCCCTAACCCTTTCTGCACTGATCCACGTAATATTCTTTAGGTGAATACTGGATTGACCCAAACCAGGGATGCAGCCGAGATGCCTTCAAGGTTTACTGTAATTTCACAGCTGGTGGAGAAACCTGCTTATTCCCTGACAAGAAATTTGAGGCTGTAAGTAGCTCACTTGACCACCAAAGAGGTGATCAGGAGAAAGATCAGAAACTATGTAAATTGCCCTAGCACCTCAAACAGGTCACTTGGCTCAGGAACCTGAATTTAAAACCCTCAGATGAGGAACAATATGAACTCTATGCCTTTAGGTACGACTTGCCGCCTGGAGCAAGGAGCAACCAGGAAGTTGGTTCAGCACTTTCAAAAGAGGCAAAAAGGTAACCGTTTTCCATTCTGTCACGCTTGCTTTGTACCTAGAGGAAATCTGGAAAAGGAACACAGTACTATTTCCCAATAATTGATTAATTTTCTGTTAATCAAAGTCATGGCCCAATGCAGTATCAAATCCATATGCAAGGCCAAGCCATCGTTCTTCAGATATGATTTATAACTGGTTGAATAACAGAATAACAGAGATGGAAAGGATTTGGGAGGTCTTCTAGTCTAACCCCACTGCTCAAGCAGAAAACCCTATACCAGGGGTGTCAAACTCAAGGCCCGGGGGCCGGATACAGCCCACAGGTGCTTAGATCTGGCCTGTTGGGCCGCCTTGGAAATAATGAAGGACTGGCCCACGGTGCCTCTTCCAGTGAAAAATGAAGCTTGCAAGGGCTGCATGTGGCCCTCCCAAGCTCTGTTTTCACTGGCAGAGGGTTACAGGAGGCTGTTGCAGCTGAAAATGGAACTCAGGAGCCTGTTTTTGATGACAGAGCCTTGGACTGCTGCTGGCGCCCCACTAACACAAGTGATGTCATGCTGGCCACGCCCCCTGCCCCCCCAATTCTTGCAACAATTGTTTTAGCCCTCAATCCCCTGATCACCTTTGTTGCTCTTCTCTGCACTCTTTCTACTGTCTGAAAAAAACTTTTTTATAGTGTGGCGACCAAACGTGGATGCAGAATTCCAAGTGTGTCCTTACCAAGTCATTATAAAGTTATTTAAAAGTTATCACGTGAACTTGATTGTATCCCTCTGTTAAAGCAACCTAGGACCATGTTGGCTCTTTTGGCAGCTGCTGGGTTCCTCCAATGCACCCAAATCATTGCTTACAAAGTATAATTGCTGGATTCAAAGCCAAATGGATCATAAAAGGCTTAGTGTGTAGTATAATTATAGCCACTCAGTGTCTTTATTTGTGAGGAGGTTGCAATGTAGACTGGAAGGAACATAGTGGCTTTCTGTTAACTCACCATTTATTTCTCTTCCCCTTCTTCTTCTCCTTCTCAGTTCTCCTATGTGGATGCAGATGGCAACCCTGTGCTGGTCACTCAACTCACATTCCTGCGCCTGCTGAGTGCTGTTGCCCGGCAGAACTTCACCCTCCTCTGCCAAAATATGGCTGCTTGGTATGAAGCTGACACCAGCAACCACATGAAGGCACTGCATTTTCGGGCTTTCAATGATGTGGAGTTGATGCACAACAGCACAGAAACTCCCATCCATGCCTTGTATGATGGCTGCCAGGTGAGAGAGCATTCTTCTAACTTTTGTATCTCTTGACCATTTCAGTATTGCTTGATCTTCATCCCCACAACATGAAGTGACTCTGTGAATTGCAGGTCAGTGATTACACCTGGACCTTAAAGGGAAAGTATTGACCTGTGAGATTACCATCACATGATGGAACTTTGAGTATTGCAAAATTATCACGGAGGAAAATCATTCTGCTCCCAAAACCCTTTCAATAACTTCTTCCCTTTCGTTCATCTTTCTTTTCAGCATTTTCCAACTCTCATATGAGCCATAATAGATGAGACATGTTAAAAGACCAGAATAAAATATTCCTCTCTATTCCACTCTGAAAAAAGTACTCATAATTTTCTGAATTTAGAGCCATTGCCTCCTTGGTCCATACTTGCCAAATTAAGGGATGCTATGCTTTCCCAATCATGTTTGATCTACTGTTTTTCTGAATCCCCTGATGAAACATTTTCAAACCCTGATGCAGCCATTATTTCACATCTTCAAGATTTTGCTTTTGAAGTTATCTTCTCTACTTTCAGGTACGTAAAGGACAGCAACGGACAGTTCTACAAGTAGTGACGCAACATGTGGAGCATCTACCATTGGTTGATGTGGCTGTTCAAGATTTTGGAGATACCAATCAAAAGTTTGGCTTTGAGCTCGGCCCGGTCTGCTTCAGTAGTTGAGCCCTCCAAAGATGGACACTCCCTCTAGACCATGTTGGACCACCTCTAGAAAAGGGAGAACTAAAAACCCTTTCTCTCTGCACTGGTGGGTGGGTGGAGGGATGCAGGAGTAGAGTCAGCCTTGCAAAGACCTGCCGTTGTATTTAACCTGATGACAGCCTCCTATTTATGCGGCCACGGTCCCTCAGGGTGTGACTCTTAGGGAGTTGCACAGGGTTCAGACTGAGCCAGGGCCCTCTCTTGTTGCAGCTCCATTATTGGTGCTATTATGCCGTCTTAGTGAAGCACTGGACTGACTGGTCAGATCTGGCCACCTCTGGCGATGGGGATAATGGAGACCACATTCTCCATAGTTGAATTTCATCCCAAAAAGGAATAGGAGATGTCAAAATTATGCCTGAAGCATGTTGGGAACTGGAAATTCAGGACCAATCCATTGGCACAGCGATGTACTCCGATGCATTGGCAATGGGAAAAGATGGAGATGTAGAGCAATAGTTTTGGAACTAATGGGCAACCACCGAAAAAACAAGATACTGTACTGAGATAAGATTTAAGGAATAAGCATAAGATATCCATATTTTTAAAAACTGTATTGTATTGAATTCAACTCAATTGATAAGTATTTTGGCATGACAATGTAATGCAATTTGGGATCGTCTGTATAGGACTCTTCTATCTCTTCCTTCCAATTACCATGAAGATTAATTGACCTATACTTCTCTACAACAACCAAAAGCTATCCAGATACTATGCTTAGAGTCTGCATCCTCTTGGGAAAAGTAATCACTATCTTCTTTTCCTATCTTAAGATCAAATGGTGCTTGTGTAGCAAGACATCCAAAGTCTTACTACAGTCTTACAAAGTCTTACTGTTAGAATGCTGAGCCTGTCTCCTTTATATTTATTTACTACAAGAACTTCACCATAACCCTATAAGCCCACCATCATTTTCATGTTGGAAAGAGTAACCACAAGCCATACTCACTAGCCTCTCATCATCCTTATCTATCATTCTATCCATGCTCAGCAGATTCCTATAAGGCATTCTTCCCCAACTTAGCAACCACCATTAGTTTTGGGAGCGAAAATTTGGCTGGAAATTTTGAGAGCTGTAGACTGAATACAGCTGTAGGGCACTAGGTTGGGGAAGACTTTTGTAAGGTAATGGCTAGTGATTCTGACATGTTTTCTCTTTATGGAAGAAAGAGTACAGTAAAACTTGATTCTATCAAGACACTTAACAGATTGAAGCCCAACAGCCTATTCAGAGATGAAGCTTGTACCTTGTATTTTGCCTTCTGCCCTGTGCCATGTTCATCATTTATCACTGAATTTTCTTCACACTCTGGTGCTAAGTGCCCCTATTTTTATGCTTCCATGTATCTCAGGCTGTGGCACAAACTGGGTATGTATGTGTCCACACATGTATGATGGTTACTGTATTCACCTAACAACCCTCATTAAACCACAAAACATGACTGCCCACCATTTCTGTATCAGCTGGATTGGAAAGACTCCCTAACCCAGGATTTTAGGGCCAGTGTCTTAACAGGAGAACTGCTGGGTTGGGTTTTGGCTGTTCAGAATTTGGAGTTCCATACTAGATGTCATGTGTGCAGGATAGGCTTCCTCTTTGTTCTTTTGAGTATAATCAGAATTCTGCCTGATTGTTAGACAGCCAGTATTTTTTTTCCTGCTGAAGCAGAGGTAGCCTTAAGCAAAGTGAAGTCTAACTGTGGGAAGACATCAACTTGATAGTTATTGCATTTTCACAGCTGAGATTGGAGAGAACCACATATGAATTTTTCTATCACTAATGCCTTGCGTATTTGACAGGAAAAAGACATATTTTGTTATTTTGCTTCAGTGAGAATGTCTCTTGGACTTTCACTCCCAGTGTGTGCTATTCACCAACAGCATCTCTCTTGGCAACAGACAGAGATTTAATTCTATGTTGAAAACTGTGTTTCAGGGACCAGTGCTGAGTTGAAATGTGAAAGAATACATTTAAGGAATATTGTCACACCCACAAATGTGTCCTTTCATGGGTTCATAGAATCCCAGATTCCCCATTTACAATGTTTATGTGAAAAGCTCATGATGTTTATACCAGCTGTGCTCTTATTCCTGTCTAAAACTAAAAGGTCTTGGCATGAAATAGTGGTACATATTTGTGGGTGTGACAATCAGTAGATATTACAAACTACCTGGCATAAAAAGATTATAATCCTATTTTTCCTCTCCAATCAGTGGGAGCTTAAGCATTCCTCTGTGATCTCAACACAACCATATTGTACTATGTCAGGGGTGTCAAACTCGTGTCGTCACGGCAGCATCATGTGATATATCAGGACTTTTTCCCCCTTCACTAAACTGGGTGTGGCCGGTGCATGATGTATCTGGCCTGTGAGCCTTGAGTTTGACAACCCTGTGCTATGTAGATGGCACTGTGACATCATATTATATTAAGTTTTCTAATTGGCTAGGATTGCAGAGTTTTCTTTAAAGTCAAGTTCAAGAAAGAATGATATACTTTCATCAGATCCTGTATGGGAAAGTCTAAATGGGAAGAGTTCCTTTCTCCTACAGTAACTTTCACAGCAAAATGAGAATGTGTTTTTATAGATGGATATTATCTTTAGCAGCAAATGGACTGCTAAATAGAGCAAATGGACTCTTAAATTCAAATTATTATCTGTCTCGTGCCATAGTTTTTTGAGCAGTTCATTTTATTTATTCTTGGGACTTAATTATCAGGGATTTGCTAGAGACCATTTCCTTATTAATACAAGAGGCTGACCTTACACAGTAATATTTTAAAAGGGAGCAGGTGGAGGAAAAGAAGAGGACAGTTCCTCTGATCATCAGCAGAGTACCTGTCCTTTTCAAAGTAACATCCCATCCCATTTGCATGATGAGTTATACCAAACAAGATTTTCATACACACACCCTTCAAAGAAAATGTAATTTTGACTGCAAGGACTTTAAGCACTATCTGATTCCAGAGCAAGGACAACAGCTAGTGTTTATATTCATAGACAGTGTCTGGCCAATTTTTGGTCAAAACTGCTTTATAAAATGGCAGCCAGAATTAATACAATTCAAAACAACACAGGCAGATTAGCTCTTGTAACCTTATTTAATCATGATATATCCACTAAGGGGTGTTTTGAGAAATGGTTAAGTAAGAAGGAGATCAATGAAACCTATATACAGTATTTACTGTATTTGTACATGTGTATATAGAATCACACAGATATACATTATCTATTTATACCCACTGCAATTAAACAAGGTTTACTTAAACATTCAAGTTAAAACATAGCCAAGCAGTTTTCCAGCTGCAAATATTCCCACAGATCTCATAGTTAATCCTCATGAGAAGGAGGCAGTGCTCCAGTAACACTTTTGCTCCCCCCCCCCTTAATTCTCAAATGTCTTCAATGAAAATAAAGGTTACTCATTCCCAAGTTAGCTCTATTAATGTGTGGCTATGGAAAGGGTAGACTTAAAGTAAGCCCTTTAAAAATTCTATTAGGAGCAGCCCCCCTCCCCAAAATCACAAAATATAAAGCAAGCTTTTCATTTCCCAGGAGTTTTCAACAGAGATAACTAAGTGGTAGGGTTGAGCAGGCTACCATATCTTCCCTGTCAGTTCTAGTCAAAGCAGAGTATTTGTGTTTTTGATATGTGTGTCAGGCCAGATACTTCGGCCCTAGAAGGGAAAATAGATTTGTTGGAAATGAGCCTTCAATAGACAAACAGACTTTTTTGTTTTGTAATTGCCCTCCCCAGTATGGTACCTCTATTTGCATTAGATTATAATCTCTTATCATCCTTATAGAGGCTGTAAATACTGGGGTGGCGATGAAACATATCTGAAGGCTTCCTTCAGTCTCTGTTATCTTAGAAATGTTTTTTTTCTGGCACCGTAATGAAAACTGCCTGCTTCTCAACTTCCCTCTGCCTTCAGAATGGCCGTGGAAAGTGGCTTTGGGGTATGTGTGATAAAAAAATAAGGGGAAAAATCAGGAGAACATGTCTAGATTATGGGATATGGCCCTCACTATGTAAATTGTTTCCAGCTACATAGACATTCCTGTTCTAGAGCCATGTAATTTATAGTACATCAGAGCTCACGAAATAGTTCACCCTAACTCATGATGGCTGGAGGTCTGTGGGTGACTTGGCACAATGCATCTCAAAACTTACCACATCTGAAAGACAGGAATTGGGCCAGTTTCATTACATTTGAGAGAGTTTTCAAATGGGTAACTTTCTAATGTGACGTTGGATTGGTTTCTGCAGACTGTACAAGTTTTGTCACAAAGATGCAGGTGAAGCCTCCTTCTCCTCTCAGTGATTCCCACGTGAGCAGCAATATTGCCAATACTTGGGTCATATCTAAATCTCATATTATCTCTCTTAGTTTTCTCCCCAGAAAGTGACCACCCTCAATATTACCTACACCCCCTGTGACTGAGCAGAGATTTGAACTGGAACTTTTCTGGACCGAAGCTAACCCATTATCGCAACGATTCTTAGTTACCTCATCCCCAAATTTAGAAGACCGTATTACATTTTTTAAAAATTGGAATTTGTCAATCAAAAATGAGAACAAGAATAAGAGAATAAAAATACAATGACAGGGATGATAGGCACGTTAGTGCACTCATGCACACCCCCTCTACTGACCACTTAAGTATGAAGTAAAGTCTACGGAAGTCAATGTGTGACTGAAACTCTCAAAAATTGTAGCTGAGACAACTGAATCAGGTTTGCAGGGCTGAAGTGCAGAACAAGTAGTAAACTCTGTGTTTTTAAAAAAAAAAGTTCCATCAAAGTCATGTTTTGTGATGACTCTAAGCAGTGGCTCCTTAATTCCATCTCGTTCAGATCAATTATTAACTCAAGTGAGCAATTGCTCATTATGTCTGTATGAACAATTCACTGATCAACATACCTGAAGCAGCTGGTAAAAAAGGCCTCAGTGGTCAGAAACTGGGGCTGCTAAATCTGCTTCTCCATACAGGAAAGAATGATGTTGGATGCTGTTAAATGGTTTTAAGCATCTGATTGCTCTAAGCATGGGATCACTCAGGTAATTCACAGGGACAAAAATGGCCCCAGACACATATTGAAGATGATTGAAGCCCGAGATTGCTTTTTCAAGAGATCTTTTCAAAAATTAGGCTTTTTCTTTCCTTAGAAAGCTTGGCTTGCAGCAGTACATGTTGTTTGGAAAAGAAAAAAAACAGAGACACCTGACCTAAAACTGTGTGTGGGCATTTTAAATTGAACGTGTCTGGTGTGACTAGACATACAGCAAACAAGGACATAAAAAAAGAAGGAAAAATCCTCAAAGCTGTTTTTTTGAATATGGAGCGGCCACTCTAAAACTTGCCTGATTCCATTTTCCCTTCATCATCTGAAGGAACTCAAGGAAGTGCATTCTTATAACAATTCTACAAGGTATTGTTAAGCTAGAAAGAAATTACTCAAGTGAGTACCCAGAATGGAGGAGGAATCCAAAGAAAATCTTTCACCAATCTGATTCCAACACTAAATCAGGCTTCATCAACCCAATGCTCTCAGTTGATTTATTTATTTATTTATTTATTTTATTTTATTTATTTCAATTTGTATACCGCCCCTCTCCCGAAGGACTCGGGGTGGTGAACAGCCAATAAAAACAGGAAGTACAAAAATTTAAGAACAGATAAAAGAAGATATTAGAAAACGGCTGAAAGTTAAAAAATAAAAACCCCAAAGATAAAAATTAAAACCAGAGTAAAAAATAGAGTTAAAAAGATAAAAATCCTTCACTTTGCTTCCAAGCTCCGAATATTCTTGATGGAAGCCAAAAAAACTCCCACACAAACAGTTACAAGAAGAAGGGAAAAAGCAACACAAACAAGGCAAGATAAGGGCTGGAGAACATCCACAGATAACACACACTGGGAAGGACACCAAACTCAGAAAGGAACCATAAACTAGAGATATTTCCATGCTTTGTTTCCAGCATTTGCACCTATGCGGATCCATACTCTTATGCAGTTGTCACAGCTGCAGCCCATCAAGAGGATTAAGGCCCTCTCCTCCTGAGTAGACTACGTCTCTCCTTTATCCTCTCCTCCTATGTGTCCCAGGATGGATAGGGGGTGGACCTGGGTCCTCCTCTGACTGCTCAGCTGGCTTCTGCCCTTCACCAGTCTCCTCCACAATCTCTGGAGCCACACTTCCACTCCCTGTCAGCTGTTCCTCCTCTCCCTCAGAGTCAGTCTCCACCAGGGGCATGACACAGTGTTTGTAAAAGTTGAATCCCCAAAGAGTGGAGTGTGCATTGTAAGCAAATGAAATGTCAGATGTGAGAAACCAGAACAACCTAGGGAATTGTAGAGAACAATATATTTATTGCTACTTGCCTATTTACAAGAATCTCACCAGATAAACTGCAGCCACTACAGAACAATTACATTAACACTGCAAGGTTTAGGGAGCATCTGCTGGATCCCAGGACAACTCACCATGGCCAGCTCACCACAGGACAACTCACAGCAAACAATTCCATGCAAAATAACTCCATGTGGTAAATGTTATCCCTCATTGTTTCTCTGGTATTATTTCTATTGACAAAAATGGAAATAATGTTGAAGAAACAGTGGCAGACAACATTTATCAAATTGAGTTATCCTGCAATGGGATTGTCCATGGTGAGTTGTCCCATGGCAAGATGGCAGTGGTGAGATTATCGCAGTGTGTTGGATACAGCTAACTGTCCCATTCCAGGATCTGCTTTCTGTGGCTTCCTTCAATATTCCAGTCTAACCAATCCCTAACTTCTATCCCCACCTCAGTTGCAGATTCCAGCACATGAAAGCATCTGTTGAAATGGTTTGGCTTCTAAATAAATATTTTAGCAAATATATTTTTAAAGAAGAGTATATGTTGCGAAAAGCCTGCATCAGGGCACTATAGAACACAGTGTTAGAGAAAAGGCGACTTGGAAGACTGCACTTAAAAATATCCTGGGAAAAAGGTGAGAAATTAAGAAACCTGAGGGAAAAAAAACACCTTTCAGAATGCATAGGAACATGTGCACAGTACATCTTTAAAGTATGTCTTTTTTAGATTTCTGTACAATCTCAGAAACAACCAAAACTGCTTTAAGTAATGTGTTAAATATACAGCTCTTTTAATAAGTTGACTTCTTGAAGCAGTTGCATCCTCTTTCCCCAACAATTTTTTCCCAGGCTAGTACAGAAAGAGGTTTTAAAGTGATGCTATCCTCATCAGTGGTGGAATTCAAATTTTTTTACTATCAGTTCTGTGGGCATGGCTTATTTGGTGGGCGTGGCTTGTGGTCATGTGACTGTGTGGTTGTGCTTGGTGGACATGTGACTGGGGGGCATGGCTTGGTGATCATGTGACTGGGTGGGCATGCTTGGTGGTCATGTGACTGGGTGAGCATGGCCAACTCAATGTCACTCACATCAAGAGGTGCCTCACCTGGCCCCTCCCCTCCCAGCCATTCCTTGTCACCCAGCCTCAACTTATCTATAGTTCTGTAAAAATG
>JANHFN010010086.1:281314-291618 GCA_032468175.1 Toxicocalamus goodenoughensis
TGTGGGCGCGGGCCGGGCGGTGGGAGGAAGGCAGAAGACGGTCTCGAAGGTATCCAGGCCCCTTACCATGGAGTGCTGATTGAACTGTAGCTGATATTATAGGGTTGAGACTTCACACTTGGAAGGGTCTGAGCTGTGGAACACCAAGCTAACTACTGTAGTGTTTCATTGATGAGAAACTATAATGTTGCAACTCCATCCTCATCCTCATGCGGCTTAGAGAAAATAGAAATTGGGTCCCAGTGAATCTAACATCTGTCAAACCAGATTTATACACCTACAGCATTAAAAAAAACAACATGACCAGTCACAAGTATGCCCTGAAAAGAAGACAGCACAGTGCAATTACAATTTCATCAGCCAGCTTTATGGCATCAAAGTAGTATCAGATGAAGCAACAGGAGAAAACAGAATTGGAGAAAAATGAATACTCTTCAGATTAAGCAGGCTGGTAACGTGGCTGGAATACATTTATTTGGCCACGTTATTTTAACTGAAACATCAAAAGGATAGAATGCACATAGGCCAGAGAAGCATATCAGTTCAACACAGATTCATTCAGGAGCATACAGTTAGCCAGGTTATTTTGCTATTGGACATGATAATGTTAACTTGTTGGGTAACAAAGTGTCCGCAGTCAAATGACCAAGCTCACAGAGCATCAGGAACTCTATTGTTTGACTTTGATTCTCTTCTATTAAAATTGTTGGCATGCTGGGAACTTCCCATTTAAAAAACTGTAGTGAGCTTAATGTGGAATTATTTTATTTATTTATTTATTCAATTTTTATGCCACCCATCTTCCCAATAAGGCAATTCTGGGTGGCTTATTATCCTTGTCTTTGGTGCTGAAATTGCAAAGATTATCAGTTGTCTGAGTAGGGCACTTGGCTCTGCACATATTACACTTTGACTGAAGCAATACCTACCTACCAATTTTCAGTTATGATATATAAAGGCACACAAACCCAGTTGGCACCAGAATACCTATCAAACTGCCTTCACATTACAGATTTAGACAACCAGAAAACTATTAGGGAAGTCCTTGTCTATATATTTAGAAGTAGTCAATGATCCCAATCATACTCGGCATATAAGAGGAACAAATTTTCCAGCGATGCCACTTTCCCTTGTGACTTAGGGTTTAGGGCTCCCATAAAACTGTTGAATATATTTAGATTTTATTTAACACTTGTGTATCCTGCCATTCTCTGGTTCACTCTAAATTAAAGGATGTGACCTAAAAACATTGACGGGCACCAAAACATCTTGTGCTTTCCATATATAAGAATGCTCTCCAAAGATAATTGTGACTGTCATTATGCATTGTGACCTAACATCTCTGGAAACCACACATTGAGAGAAAGTCACTGAATTTTATGAATTAAGTTATAAATGGATGTTTTGGATTACAATTTCCATAAATGGCAAAGACAAATGATTGCAGATGACGTACTGAAGAGTTCTGCATGACCTACCCTAACTCTTAAATAAATGGATCCAAAGAGTGCATCAGTTTCAAGGGATCACAATTGTTCAAACCAATTTTGATTAGTTTGGAATGCTAACCAATTTGATTAGATTGGGTGCTGAGCAATAAAACATAACTATAGGATTTGTTTTTACATTGGTGATACTTCTTAGCTATCTAACTCCAAAAAAAAAACAACCTAACCAGAACCTGTAGATGGGAGTTCTGCAAAAAGGATTTGGGCTTTGATTACATAGTTGTGATCATCGCCTTTATTATTATTTTTTAAAAATCCCCTGGCAAAGTTTGAGCTGCTTGGTGCTTGAAGAAGAGTTTATCCAGACATCCCAGGCCATGGAAACTATCCTACAGAAAAGTAGTGACAAATGACTTCTATATTGTTGCCAAAAAATTGCATAGAGGTGTATTTGCTGGAATGAAACTCAACTCAAGGGAGCATTTAAAAAATAACCTGTTTTTGAACACAGGAAACAGTCATATTAAATGGGTAGAACAGATGGAACTGTGATCTCTTCTCTCTAATAACCATAATTCTTAAAAGCTTCAGGCTTCTTACTTGCTCCTCAAATCTTTTAATTGGGGACACTGGGGCCTGTACCTAGGATGATCTGCATTTAGAGCTGGTAAGTTGCCCCTGAGATGGTGTTGTTTTTTTTTTTTAAATCTTGGGCTTTCCTAAAGGTGATTGACTTATCATCTGAGACATTTTAGAAACCTCCCTGAAGGCACTAATCAGGGTTTGTCTCCTGTTTCTAGCCACAGCAAGAAACGGAGGCTTGCCTTCTGGGGGACAACAGATCCACCATAACCTTCATGAATCTTTCAGCTGTACCCTTCTAGTTTTTTGTGTTATCAAAAAAGAAATTGCCGGCTCTGCACATTTTCCCCAACCCTCTGCCAGTTCACAGAGGAATCATCTTCTGACAATGTTTGCTGCAGTAATCGTGGCAGGCATTGAATATTCACAATCCTCTACCGTCCCTTCCCATCCTCTCTTTTGTCAGCATCACTATCTGTGAGTGGAGAGAGCAAACGCGCAACAGAAAGGGCTATTAACGTGCCTCACAAAACTGAGGGCCAAGTCCCGATTTGTATTCAAAAGCTGAAAACAGCAGCAAGCAGCTTCTTGCATGCTGATGATCTCTGAGCCTTCTGGTCACACGGCCACCGCATCTTGCTTAGCCTGCAGCACCCCAAATATTCAGAGGCTGCTAATTCGTTGGGAAGATGAGAAAGCAATTAACAAGTGGCAGACAATGTCACCTATAGATGCCTGAGCGCCAATGGATGGGAGAAACAAAAGCATGTCCTGGTGAACTTTTTTAAATATTTTATCCTATCCCCCATTTATATTTGGAGAATTAAGTTTCTATTCCTGTGGCTTACCACTTTTTAAATCATTTTTCCACAGCTACCTTTCTTTTTAAAAAAAATAAAATAAACCATGTGAAATATACAAGATACATTTGGGAAGACCAATAGGCTGGACAAGAAGTTGATGCTTCATTGATGAGTCCATGTTTAATTCCTGTGTCATGTTGGACTTCATGTTCCAAATTGTTGAGGAGGGCAATGATGATCTTATTAGGAGTGATCTCAGGTCAGTCCAGGACTATCCCACTCTTAATGAAACATGGCAATGATGACCTTTCCAGCCTTGTGGAAATGGTGACAAGCATTGGCTGTGTAGTGTCACCCAGAAGCGTTTGCTAGAACTTCCATAATAGTCAGACTATGGGGATAATGGTTCAGGGCTTGTTGTCAGCATTAAGTGGGGAATATTATCTTAAGGAGAAAAAGGCAAACAAAGAGTAATAGAAGTGGCATATTTTCTACTTCTTGCTAATGTCCCTATAGGGATGTAGGTGCCTTTCAAAGTTCTTTTCTATGGCAATATAAATTTGTTCCTATGCTTTTGGGTTTTTTTTACATTCCTACCAAAATATTGTTTCTAATTTTTTGTTCGGACAGTCCATGTAAACAAAACTATGCTGAAATGAAGGCATCTTTTCTTTTTGTAAGCTTTTTGCTCCACTTTTCTGTCTCTTTCCTATTTTAAAAAAAATATCTCATACTTAAGGCAGGAGGACTATCTGGATTGCTTGGTTCTATGTTTAGAAATGCTTTCCTTCAGAGAAAGCCAACGTCTATTGGCCCACCCTACTGTCACCAATAGCATTCAGTCTAACCTAGTGGGCCATTTTGAGTCTCAGTGACTGTTCTTGAAATAACGAAAGCCAAGTTGAGGAGGATTGGTGGAGTCCTTAGTGCTTTCTGGGCTTGGATGTTTTCTTGCAGATGTTTCATTACCCAACTAGGTAACATCATCAGTGACACAAAGAAATGGGCTTTGCTATCTATTTATATACAATGGTTTTCCCTGATAGTGGAGAGGGACAAGTCATAAATACCTCTTGCCTGCAAGCTGAGGCTTTGCACAGGCACATTTGAAGCATATTTGCTCTGGTGCAAAGTGACCCAAGAGGATAGCGCCAAACATACAGTACCTGGAAAGGAAATTTTTGCAAGCCTTGATGCTGGTGAAGGGATGCTTTATGAAGACTGAGAAATGGGAGAGAGGATGTACAGAACAAATGGAGAAATGGCACCACTTGCAAAGGAGGAAAACCCAGCAGCATCACAATAAAATATCCTGAAAAGAATGACAAATGCACATCAACAGTGGACTGCAAACACACTCTTATATGGAAAAAAAGCAAATGGGAGGTTATTTGTGGGGTTGTAAGGCAGCTGAGAAGGGGAGCAATTCAGTTTCAGTGATGAAACGATGACTGACTAGTTGTTCTATCATTGCTCAACTGAACCATATTTCCCATTGGATTGACCATTCATCATTTAAAAGGGAGCTTTCTGAAATGTTCACAACTACTTTTTTTAATCATTCTGAATAGTATCCTTTGCAAACTTTCTCTAAGCCAAAATAATGCATGAGTAAGTGAAGGGGGATTGGTTTCCACACAGATCTTTGAAAAATTGCACTTCTTCTTTTCCTCCATTTAAAAAACTCGTTTACTCCTACTCTTTGCTTTCGGTTTTTGAACCTGTTAGCAATCCATAAAAGAACAGATGAGTCCTCTTAATCCCAAGGGTGGTTTATTCAAAAGTTTTTGATGGGACACATTTTGAAAATCCAAGCATCTTTTGCAAAGCCAATCTTGCTTTCTCTTCTATTGGGTGGGCAACTCCAGTAATGAGGTCTCAGAAACCAAGGTTCCTTGTGCATTCCACCTTCAACTTGTCTGATCGGTGATAAGTCCTATTGATTCCATTGGCACCTTTCTCCAGATAAATAGATGTGGTTTTGCAAACTTGCTGGATTGAGACAACTGACTTAGAGAACTGTGTACTCTTTTTCCCCCTCCACTGCATGATCAATAGAAATTGAATGTAGTTCATCTTCCACTATTTAAAATAAAATCGCTTCATTTACATAAGATATGCAGATCATATGGTGCAATACTTTATGGCTATGAAATTATCAGCCACCAGGGCAGGACTCCTTTGAGGTTAGAATGCATCTTCATTCACCAGCCATACATGCAGCAGAAAGCCATACCAAATGTTAACAAGGATACAAATATTTTCATTTGACCCTTGACTTTGTGAGTAAAATCCTATCAACATTTCCTGCATAAGAAACTGCCTCACATCAGAACTATTTGTTCAGATACTCCAGCATTTTTGAACATGATAGCAATGCCCTGGGATAGACTAACAGGCAATTCTGCCTACTTTCCACGTTAGAGGTTCCCTAAAGGCCATCCTTCCATGCATCGAGGTTTCTATTTTAATCCCCCTAAATAGCCCTCATTAATATCCATGCTAAGATCTTGAGAGGAAGTTGTGAGACATTCTAGGTCAGGGGTGTCAAACTCATGTCATCCTGGCAGAGTCACATGATGTATTGAAACTCCCCCCTCCCCTTTGCTAAACTGTCAGGCATCCGGCCTGTAGGCTAAGAGTTTGACAGCCCTGTTCTAGGTGTAATGAAAAACTGATCCATGTGAATTAGCCTCCCCTTGACAGGATGGCTTTACAAACAGTGGAAAACTCAGGATAGACAAAGTGAATCACTTCTTCATAGCACTCACAGTCAAACTGGGGAAATTTGCTAACATAGGATGCAGGAATAGAGTCCAATTTGGGCAGTATTAAAAGGGACTTCTGCAAGATCATGGAGAATAAGGATGTCAATAAAGGAGAATATTTGCAGCTCAGAATTGAAATGAGCTTGTTTGTTTTCTTGCAGATGTGTCATTACCCTAACTAGGTAACATCATCAGTGCTAATAAGAAGTGCTGTTTGCTGTCAGTTTATATTCTGGTGTCCTGCCTGTCTGTGTGGGTGGGGCGGTTTTAGAGATTCTTTACTTGGACTGTTTAATGATGGTTTCTTGATTGGGGTATTGCTTACTTGATATCACAACTCCATAGTCAAGACAAGCTATTAATTGTCAGCAGTATCAGTGGCAGCATGTTTACAAACATGAAGAAGAGGAACTCTTGGCTATGTTGGCTGGGATGCTGAGAGAGTTATAATTCAGGCACCGTGTGGAAAGCCATACATTTTGCACCTATATAATCGAGCTGAAAGAAAAACAGAAAGGCTAAATGAACGAAGAAAGTACAGTTCTATCAGCTGACCCATGTTTTATGTCATATACAACTGCCAGGCGCCATCTCCAAATTTGTTAACTATCTTGTGGATTTTCCAGTGCTATGGCTTAGTTGTTTTCAGCCCAGGATGCAGAAAAGCATCACTCCAGTAGCATCTTTCTCTGTCCCCCTAACGTTGATGGAATCCAATATTGAGACCTCTTGTTTAAGGGGTAAAATCAATGTCTGAGCAATGAAGATTGTTAAGGCACCTATTTCATCATTCAAATTTCCTCAAATGGGGCCTGGTTTCACCCACTTTGGTCCACAAATGTTATATAAAGTTTGGTGTAGACCTTGAGATAAGAGGAAGTTGCATATTTTTTGGCTTAGCCGAAACATTAGATATTGCTATTTTACAGCTGTTGTTAAAATGGTGGATAAGACTGGGGATCCCTGCTTCCCTTCTTCTTCATTCCTTCTATTGTCCTTCACTAGAATTTCTGAGCTGGCCCTATCCTTAAGTCCCACTGAAGCAGATGACTCAAGGGGCAGTAGGGTTTGGCGATGAGTGCTAGTGTTATTGTATAGGTAGTCTTCAACTTAGGACCACAACAGAGACTAGAATATACATTGTTAAGCAAGGTGGTTGTTAAGTGAATCACATCCAATTTTATGACCTATTTTGTCATGATAGTTAAGGGAATCACTCCAATTTGTTCAGTGAACCCACCCTAACGCTAACCATTGACTTTGCTTGCCAGAAGCCATCTCGGAAGGTTGTAAATGACAACTACATGACCAGGGGTGGGATTCTACATGGTTGCACCTGTTCCATAGAACTGGTTGTTACGATCTGCACAGTTCAGAGAACTGGCAAATTGCACCATTGGCTGGCCCCGTCCCTCCCCGCCCAGTCACTCCTTACCTGGCATGTGCAGCATCTAATTTGCCTGCTAAGTTGCTATTTTTCCTTTTTTTATTCCGAGCATCAGCTGTTCTGACTATTAGCTGTGCTAGGAAATTTAGATTAGCTAGAAAGCAGGAAATTGTTTGATTACTTGCTTTCTAGCTAATCTAAAAGCAGAGCTGAACCTTCCTAACGTCTATTTTTCAATGGAGATTCAGGTAGCAGATTGCAGAATGGTAGACCTCTGAGTGAATCTTTGATTCTGGGAGCAACTCAATCTGCCTGCCTGCTTTGCCTGATTTTGGGGAAAAGTTGCTCTTTTTTAAATAAAAAATTCAATACTTACATAAATATTTACAATATTTACATACAAGCCACCCCCAGCCAGTCATGTGACCACCAAGCCACACCCAGTCAGCAAGCCACACCCATCCAGTCAGATGGCCACCAAGCCACACCCACAAATTAGGCCACACCCACAGAACGGTTGTTAAGGAATTTGAATCCCACCCCTGTACATGACCCCAGGATGTTGCAACCATTGTTAAATATATGCGGGATGCCAAGCAACCAAAATTTGATCACATGACCATGGAGATGCTGCGTTGATTGTAAGCATGAAGACTGGTTGTAAGTGACTTTTTCCAGTGGCTGCTGTAACTTTGGATGGTCAAGGACTACCTGGAGTTCTCAAAGTATCCATTTTCCGATGCAGTGGAAAACCACACTCCACAACCACCCCCATTCAACTGCCAACCTATTAAGCTTTTGTATATGGAGTGAGAAAAAGCACCTTTGATTCTTCACATTAGGTATTAAGATGTCTTGATCCAGCTCTCCCTCCCATTCCCCATCAATCGTGAGACACCTTGCAGTTCTTGGAAAATATCACACCTATTTCTTTCAGAGGAGGGGAAATACCAGTAAATTGTGCTTCACTCTGGTCTTCTTTTCCCCTCCTCTTACATGCACTTATGCTCCATGCCTACTAATATTTTTAGTGCTAAAAATTGGTTCCCAGAACCAAAGCATACACTTCAAAAAGGCCAGAGCCCTTCCAGCAATAACATTCAAAAGCATGCAGAGAGGAAAAATTAATGAAGGTGATCTACAAATGCTGCCTAGACTTGCTGCTGGGTACCCGCTAAAAAGACACCTGTGTCTTTTGCTGTTCCAGAGCTTCTTGTTGTCAGATGGAAGGCGCACGTCTATTGTTTAAGGCTCATGCATATTAAAAGCATAAACAAGGTCAACAAAATACCAGGCTTGCTTGAATGGCTTGTAGCAAAACCACTTCTTTTTGCTGCCTTTTTCTTCATTGCTCATTGGTGCTGTGGAATATGTGAGGGAGAGGATGGGAGAGGGAGGAAATCACATTTGGTCAGGGAGCAAGTACGGAAAGTAGGATTGGTTAAACTAGTCCAACCTAGTCACTTGCCTGGATCCAAATGATTTTCCTTAATTTCCTTGGGGAAGTCTCTGCTTCGTCTGTCGATGTTACTATGGAAGCCATGATTGATCTATGGAACAAGGAAATAGCCTGAGTGGTTGATGCTATAATTCCTGAGCATCTCCTTCCCTATAGCAAAACTCAGTAGATATTTGGTGCTCCAGAGAGCTGACAACAATGAAACAAAAAGATGGAAGGATGGAATATAAATGGAGCAACTCTTGGGACAAAAGGATTGATCATGGAATGGGCCTCTTTTCTAGGCTTCTTACTCTTTGGCAGTGGGGACAGTAAATAGGATCTATTTCTTTGCCTCCTTTGAGTTTACACAGAACAGAATGGGCTTTATAATACCGATAGCAAAATCTGGCTCCAAATAAGCAAACCGGGATAGAAAGATAATTTAATTACAGTTTATTCAGAACATTCTGGAAAAAAAAAGAAGAACTCTAGGAATTAACCTGCATTCTCTTTTATGGTTAGTACATCAAAGGCATATACAAAAGAAAAGTTAATTAAGGAGGACAAAAACATCCTGCCTCTGTTCATAGGATGTCAGTTGTATGAAGTTAAACATGTTACATATTTACACCACATAATACTAAGCATGTTCTGTTGGCCAGAAATCATGGCTAGTTTTTTTTTTTACTTCTGTGTTCCTCTGGCCAAAATAGCATCCAAGCCAGAAAGGTAGATAAATATCTTTTATTTATGCATAAGTGAACAGATACAAGGTGGAAAGATCTGTGAAATAACTTTATCTAAGTTCAAACATATTGAGTTTGGAATGTTTTCTTTCATTGGCTAGCATAATTTTAGTCACATGACATCTAGAGAGCATGCTCAGCAACTATGTATCATAACAATCCATAATATTCCTAGCATGATCATTTAAATGTATTTCCAAATACACATGGGCAGAGAATTTGAAACGTTAATGAGAAAAAAAACATCATAAGCTTACTTAGAATCCAATCAGAGCCCCTGAAGAGACAAATCGGATGTCAATTAACACTGAAGAGTTCTCTCTTGCAGCTTGGGAATCTTACAACATATCAATCAATTGGCTCTAACAGGATCCAATTACTGAGGTAAAAGGCTTTTCACATTCCATCCTGCAAGGTTTTGATAAACTGTTAACATTACATTTAAAAGAAAGGAAAAAAATAAGTCACATAAGTGCAATGCTTGCTAAGTCCATGTTGTTGGTATTACAAAGTCCGTGTTATGTGTCTCTGAGTAGCATCTTCTTGAAGATGTTGAAGTGATGACTGAAACAGTTGGAGGTTTGCTATGAGATTTTTTTTATTATTATTCTTTGATTATATGTGCCTTGCTTTGGACTCCAATATTGGGTGATATAACAAAAACAAATGTTTGTCTTGTTTCTATGGTAATTTTGTTGATCTCAAAGACATGGACCAAGTAGGTGATGAAATTGGTTGCTTGGAGAAACCCTTCCACCTTTGAATCAGCCAGATAAGGATTGGCCCCATGCTTATAAAGGAGGTACTTAATACTTCCTAGAAAATGGATCTCAACTGAAAATGGGAGCTTCTGTTGAAAATATCCTACCTACATGGGCTGTAAAGACCTTTTAAATCATAGAACATAAGATTTATTTCACTCTTGGGTAGTGTCATAGCTCCAGATGTATTTTCTGAATTTACCTCAAGGTAGGTTTTCCTTCAGCATTTGGATCTGAAACTGCTTTGGTTGCCTTAGTGGATGACCTAGGTAGAGGAAGTATGGAGTATTGCACTGTGCCATGCTAATCAGCTGAGGCAATATAGGTAGGTAAAGCACAGGGGCGGGCAGGCCCACATGATAGTCACA
>JANHFN010010086.1:308538-330032 GCA_032468175.1 Toxicocalamus goodenoughensis
GAATTCCTCAGCCAGCAGAGTTGGGAATTAGAAGTCCACAAGTCTTAAAGTTGCCAAGTTTGGGGACCGCTGCAGTACCATATCTAATGCTAAAGACTAAGACAATGAATTTCTACTTGGAAATGTTCTTAAGAAAGGCCCCCACAATCTCGCACTCTGTGTCATACAGTGGTAAAATAGCTACTCTGGAAAGGATATTAACAGCTCTCTTCATTGCTTCTCTTCAACAAATGAAGTTTGATAACATTAATTCTATTATGTTCCTCAGTCATATATGGCAGATAGTTAGAATAAGAGTCTAAGGAGATGTTGGGAATCAGGATGTAAGTAATTCATCCAGTAGCCAAATAGGATTTTTAAGTGAAAAAATGATTTTCATAAACTAATGGAGCTGGTCCTTTTGGGGGGCATTTTTCCCTTTTAAATGTAGGTATCTGTACAACAAGAAAGGCTAATACTGTTGTATAAAATTCAGACTGCAAAAATATATATGCACATTCAATGTCTACAAGAAATTACCCGTATACCTATACTGCTACATGCACTGAAAAGAAGCTGAATTGTGTCTCCAATCACCCATTTTTAATCTCAGTACAGAAAGCAAAAGACAAAAACAGGACTAAATTAATCAAATATGTCATTAGGTGGACTATTAAGAACATGTCTGCTTAAAACTATCAGACAAATTTTAATAGTAGCAAAATAATGAAATGTAATACTTACCAACAAATTCAGGTGTCCCAAAAATATTCTTAAACTCATTGCTGAAATCTATTTTATGTGCTAAGCCAAAGTCAATGATCTTAATGTGTGGTTTTGGTACATTTCTATCCAGCAGCATTATGTTTTCAGGCTTCAAGGAAAAATATTGATTGTACATGAACAATTCCAAACCACAGTCACACTTTATTAAAAAACAACAACAGATAAATTCTTATGGGTAAATGTAGTCCTTTCTTGACAAGAGGTGCCTGCAGGATTGTGGCTTTCATCAAAATGACAATAGTAGTATTGCACTGTTGTGATGCAACTTTTATCTCGAGTAGATTTTGTAACATTGTACATAGAAAAGTGGTAAGTAAGAATTTCATCATTTATCCCATCTTGATCACACCTGAGGCCTGAATTTTTTAAATCTCCCCCTGGATTTTTTAATCTCCAATAAAATGAAGTTGGAAAACTACCAATATACGATATACATACATATGAGAGTTTCCCAGTGTATACTGTGTATAGAATATCCATAAAGATATGACTCCAGAAATGTAATCAGTAATCTATTATATCCTACTTTATTCTAATATTCCATTACAATCTACATATAACTACATATATTACAGTCTTGGCATCATATAAAGAACCTTTAAAATATCTTTTGTTTTCCCAAACAAAACTTTATATTAGCATTTATTCTGGATACCCAAATTGTAAGGGGTATTTTATGTAGCATTTCCATTGTTCAATGTACCTTAAGATCAAAATGTGCAATTTGCAGAGAGTGCAGATACTTAACACCATTAAGAATTTGCTTGAGAAATTCTGTGGCCTCTTCTTCAGTCAAAGATTCCTTTTCAGCTAAAAAATCAAAGAGTTCCCCTCCTGCAACGCTGTAAAAAATAGGAGCTTTAATTATGACTTGAACACTTTTCATTTAAAAGAAAAACTAAACCTGAAGGATTCTATATACTTTATGAAGAAAAATATCTACTCTTAAAAGCTTTAAGATTATGAATAGATTTTGAAAACTATTAAAATGTTTAATGAAAGTTGCCAAGTATTAAATAAAGATTTATAAAGTTTTTTAGCCTTTAAAAATCTTCACCTCAGAAATATTCTCTTGGTTAAATATTTTAAGGTTTTTTTCATGTTACTTTATTTTAGCAATCATGTTTTAAATTTAATTTACCAAAATCACTTTTAAACAACAGAAAAAAGCAGAACTGGCAAATCTTTGCAAAAGAGAAACAGCAATGTCATATGTTAAAAATAAACATTAGTTTAAAAAAATAGAGTGTTGAGCCTTAGCCAACATGAAAAATATCTATTTTATAGCAAATTTTTCTGATTGATACAGACAAATTACTTATTTGTCCAATAACACTTGGCCAATAAAAGAATTCTAATTCTAATTGCTATTTCTCCATTCTATCAGCTGTTCTCAAGTTAGTAATGAAATACTGCATAAGGTCTCCCTTTTTACCATCATCCTAGGCAAAGGATGCAACTTTTTAAGGGGACCAACTGAGTACTTCCTGAATGGATTTCAGGCTACAATCCAAACAACAGGCAGAAATGCAACAGGCAAATGAACTCTGATATAATTAAAATATCAACTATACTAATATTTAATATTAATGTATTATTAAAATTACACTAAGTTAATTAAATATAGTTAATAGGTCAATATCTTATATACTTTGCTGAGTCTCTCTCTCTTAAATTTAAAAAAAACCCATAATTTGTTGACCCAGCTTTTGTTGTATGCTATCATGGGCTGTAGATCTATGTAGTGGTCTTAGCATATAAATGTTGGAAGTACTGGCTGGAATGTTATTATATGTTCTTAATAAATGAGGAAGCTTATATGGAAATAGGTTTGCGCAGTAGTCCCAGAACATTTGGGCTTTAAAGACAAATACCAGTATTTTGAATTGTGCTTGAAAATAACTGTAGATTGGTCAGACTTACATAAAATAAGCACAGTATGTTCTCCGTGATTGGTTAACAATCTGGCTGTTTCATGCTGAACAATTGGAATGTTCAGTTTTCAAAAGCAGTTGCACAAAAAACATCATGTAATTCAATCTGGAAATAACCATGTACGTATGACAAAGTCCAAATTCCCATTTCTACTTATTGTAGCCACTAAATCTAGTCCAGACCATTTACAGGGACAACCATTTTATAGATACCATCCTGTTTTAAAAGCTCTAATCAGATGCTTCTGACTTCTGCTTTGGGAAGATTTTCTTAGCTAAGAATCATTCACATTATACAGATACCATGTCTTATCTTGTGACACAAAAATCCACCAATTCTAAACATTTGATGATACAAAGAATATGGTATCAGCAACCACTATTCAATGTGCAATATAACCTATTCAATTAATGCTTCATAGTGTATTTATGATCGTATTTTTTCTGTAACAATTGATTATATCCCTGGAATTGTTAAGACTCGAATATGAAAACATATGCAAGTGTCTCAAACAACATGTTCTGTGCTCAAAAAAATATGTGATCAGTTCTTCTTTGTACAAGGCTTTTCCCTCAGTTTATTATAACTTTATATTTTCTATTCTGCCAATATTTGCAATAGAGTTTACAGATTTAGAGAAATTTTACACAAATTATCCAGTGATGGGCTACAGCAGGAGAGATACAACATCCTAAGCTTCGAATGCTATACTATAGATATATTACCACCACCCCACCACCAATAATAGCAATATGTTATTGCACATAAAAGGAGGAGTTATTTTAGGTTATAGCATCTGTCTTACTCAAGCTCCATTGAAAATGTAAGTACTTTTCTTTTACTATAAATGAAAAATAAATGAACCACTGATAGTGGTTGATAGTGATTATCTATACATCAAAGCAAGAATCCATTCAATACAAGTTTTGAAACCATTCATGGCTTCAAATTTCTAACATTTTTATCAATATAAATGTTTTGCCCAGCACATGTAATCTGTGTTCTGAGTAAAGAAAATGTATTTTAGAATTTGTATCAATGAATAGAGGGTACTTAAAAGAAATTATTTATACTGATTGTTAAAAGGCGAATAATGTAGCATATTTTAGAGTTATGATTAAGACATCCAGAGCATAACACTTTGAAATTATTAAATTCTTATGGTTTACATGTATTACACCCAAAAAGCTTTTTTTAAAGAAAGCAATTTAAATGTCTTTATTTTATTGCAAAGGCTCAAAGTACTTATTATGTTTTTATATCAGTGAAACAAAGAAAGCCCATAGCAAGTTTACATGAAATTCCAATAGGTTTTGGATCTTTAAATTAAAGATCTCACATAAATAAAGGCAGTTAAATAAAAGCAGTTAAAGAAAACAAGAAGATGCTTTCTTTCTTTGAGAAGAAAAGTAGATTACATTATACCAGAAAATATTTTTTTTTTAGCAAGCAAACTGTTACCCAAGCTAGGGGATTACAAACTATATCCCACAAGATATAATTATAGGTCTTAAGCATTTAATGTGAAACAGATTAGCTTAGAAAAACAGCATTATCTTTCTTAATGAATTAGCACCAACATACTTATATGCTTTTATTAATGAACCAATTAAATAATTAAGGTACTATCTAAGGACATTGTCTATGGAGATTTTTAATCCCAACGGTTTTAAAAAAATAAAACTTTCATCGAAAGTAGTCAGAAAAATCAGCAATGTTAACAAAGATTAGATTAACATGATAGATTTTCATATTAGCAAATCAGCTCATTGTATAATTTATTCATAGAAAAGATTTAAATTTGCTAGCCTTCTTTTTGCTTGATGTTAAAAACCTTTTCTTGTTTGGTAAAGTATTAAAACACAATATAGGAATCTTCTATCTATTGGATGTAAGGACATTATAGATGACAATTTCATCATTTATAAAAGACATATGCTTTATCAACTATATGTTCACCATTTAAATGACTCTAGAGAACAATCTGAAAGTGTTGCTTGGAGGTGCAAATCTATTCTCCACACAAGAAAAAAAAAGAGGATTAATTCCTAACTAAGAAAGCTCTCTGACTGGCATAACACCTTCTATCACTGGAGGTCTAATGGAGGGAAAGATTTAAAATCCTACAAAAATACAATAATGTTACTTTAAGCCTGGATACTATCTTGGATATGAAGAGCTTGTTTTTCACATCTACTATAAAACCAATCTTGAATTGCTATCCTTTGTTTATAAATAGCTAGGATTTGATTTTTCTATTTTAAAGTAGACAACTCGTGCCCCACTGGGTCATCATTTCAAAGGTATTTCTTTATCTAAACAGAGAAACAACATGACCAGGAGTCAGCGTTGGGAAGGACAATGATTTCTGATTTCCTGCCAACTTCCCCCTTCAGTTTCCTTAAGCCTGCCTGCCTCCGTCCCAGAAAGAAAACATGATAATTCATCCAGGATTCAACCTTAGAATGAGAAGGAACTAAAAGCAAAAATCCTGCCTGGATTAGCATTTGGAATGCCATTTCTAAATATCCATGTTAAGTGGAGAATGTTCTTTCAACTGCAGACAAATCTTCTGAAATTAAGTGAGTAGCCAAGATTTATAATAACTAACAACTAATACAGAAAGAACATACAACTTAATGTTAGAAATATCCTAAAAAACCCCAAAACATTATCAACCGAAATTTTCCAGAATTATTTTTTTATTTAAACATATAGCCACCCATTTTATATGAAACTCTGGATGGCTCCTAATCAGCAATTAAAACAATAATAATAAAACAGCGTAATACATAAATATATGTAAAACATCAATATTAAAAACCTGGTAGTCAAACATCTGACAGACTCTCCGTCATAAAAATCTTATTTCTGATGATATACCCTACTACAGGTGTGAATATTCTGACTGTATGCTTTATTTAATTTAGTCAAAATTTCAAAGAAAATTTAAAAAGAGAAACAAGTTCTCACATTTTACAGCATTTCCACAGCAGTGCACATATCCTTTAGTGACAATTCCGTTCATTTACTTCAAATATATCTGTCACTTGTTTGTATGACTGTATGCTTTAAATGCACTGGAATTTTTTCATGTAATGTTAATTCATTTGTTCTTCAATCTTTAAAAAAGTGATACGACATTTTCTAGCTTGTTCATAACTGCTAATTAGCCAATAATTGCAAGAACATTCATTAGTGGGAACAAATGTTGAAGTTAAAAATTTTCTATTCTACTCTAGAACTGTATAGATCATTCGATTAAGTGCTTTAAAGCTTGGCAGGTCCTCAAAGCCAACATAGCAAGCTTCAAGTGGCTATGGCAGCTTCAAGGAACAGATCCAGCAGGGTGCTTCATTTATAAGCAATGCTTCCCTGGAAGATTTGCACAAGCCTACTCTATTAATTGATATTCTTTAATAGAATTGTTTTTTGTTTATTAGAACACCACATACTGCTAAGTATGGGTAACTTGAGCCCACAGTCTTATACTGTTGTATCATATGATAACAGAACTGTTATAGTTCTGCGAAATATAGCTTTATGTTTCCAGCAGGTTTTGAAAAAGAAAACTGATGAGGCACATTTCCAACATATATGTCAGAAATGAAAAAGTTGCTTCGTTATGCCATTCAGATCTTAAGAATATCTGGCTCTCTTATTTTGTTCAGCTAGGCTTTTATAGTTCAGTGAATGAACAAAAAGCACAAGGGAATACTGTGGAAAAAAAACTGGTCTCGTATTTGTGAAAATGAAAAATATGTCAGAGTTTGTTGCTTTCAGGCTGTTCAACCAAGAGTAGCATTCTAAACTAACCTGACGTTTTGCTCTTGGAGAAGGAATTACAATGGGGGTGAAGAAAGTAGAAGCAGTTGACACTAAGGAAGAGGAAAAGTTAGAGTGGAAGAAGGGATTTTGAAGAATCAAGGTGGAAGGGAAATAAAACAGGCTGTGGCCATAGCTCAAGTTTCCTGTGCTGAGAAAAAGAAAGCACAAAAATAACTTACAGCCTGAAAACCATTTGTGGCATTTTAAAAGATGCCGATTTAAGGCAAGGAACATTGCTTCCAGCATTGCTTTGGTAGAATGAGAACAGTGATTTTTCAAAATAAAACCCAGATTTCAGGAATTATGCAAAAGAAAGCAAATCCACCGGTTTATTTGATACATGGATTCCTTGCCTTGGATTAACAACTCCAGCTATACTAAACCTAGAAAATTCTACTCCTGCTATTCCACAAAAGCATGTATTGATATTTTTGTCTGTAGACAAAAACCCCTATATTAACTGTTAACAAAAATTAATGGTCTTTAAATATAGCAAACCATTTACAAAATCAGTTGGTCCCCATCTGCTTATACCAACTATTCTCCTCAAAACATACTTCTCTAAAGTTTCATTCCTTTTCATTTACAGGTGAGAAAGAAATAAGAATAACAAGCAGGGAAAGGAAGAAAACAGAAGTGATGGCGGGAGGGTGGGGGAAAGAAAATGAGAGGACAAAACTGGATACTAATGAGAGGGAAAAGGTAGATGGATCAAAAAAGCGAGAAGCGTTATAAAAGTTAAAATTCAATAAACTCAGCTCTTTCCAAACAGATAATCTTCAGGATTAACTTTCAAAGGTACCCATACATTGCAGCACACGAAGACAACGATCCCTGCTAAACATGCCTTTATTTTCAACTGCTTATTCGATTCTTATGAGCAAATATAGAATGACCCTCCCAATGCAAAGATAATTACTGAGGGGAGAGGAGAGGGGATTATCCTCATTTTCAAAATGGATACAAAAGCTTCATTTCCAAAATGGACATTTTAAACAACTTTAAAATTACTTACAGTTCCAATATAAGAATTACATCCATTTTACTTTCATAGACATCATGGAGTGTGATCACATTGGGATGCTGGATTTCTTTTAATATGTTTACTTCTCGTTCAATGTCTTCGCGACTCACTCCTCGACGACTGGACTTTGTTCTTCGTTTTTTAATGAATTTTGCAGCATATTGTGCCCCAGTGGTCTTCTCACGGCATTTCCTTACTATTGCAAACTGGCCACTAAAAAGAAGAAGAAGAAAAGAAAGTAGTGCTTTTTCAGGTATAACAATATCTTGGTGGAAATAAGAACTGTTACACAAAAGTACAGGTTGTCGTCTTGTGTTGACTTTGGTCTATGGGTGATTTACCATTAGTAAATCCTACGCGGGAAATACAGAAAGGTGAAATATAAATCACATCAATCAATAATGGAGCAAAGCTACATTTTTTTGCATTTATCCTGGTCGTTTTAAACTAAAAAAAATTGCCAACACATCCACGTTTTAAATATAGTCAATATTTAACTGCAGCGCAGAGGATAAGAGAAAACACTACAGCTCTACCAAAATAAAAATATGTGAACAGAAAAAATGCCTCTTTTTGGAAAGTCTTCAAATTAATTTAAATTTAATCAAAATGTATATTTGTATTAGAACTTCTATTATATTATTTCCTTTTCAACTTATTCTCTCATTATCAAAAATACTCACAAAAAGATTAAAATATAAGACATTCCCCGCCCCAATTTGACTTTTGCTGTCATGCCTCACACAGGCAATGTATCTATATTATCTAGAAACTCAATCTTGCATTCCTTAACCAGCAAACAACAGAAACTTCAGACTTGACATGATTAAATAAGATGCTTTACTGCAGGCAAGAATAAAGTTACATGCAGTAAATTTGTGTAATGAACAGCTCTTTATATAGGCCAGCCCTAGGGTTAAATCTTCAGCCTTTCCTAGCTTTTGAGACTGGGATAAATCTGCTAAATGTGTGTGTGTCTGGCTGTCTAATTAGTTCCATCTGACCTCAACACCTGTGATTCCAATCTCACCATCTGAAACCACATTTCTTTCTATAATTAATTTTTAAAAAGAATTTTTATGATTGTAAACTTTATACTTTATTATAACATTACACTACACAACAATGTCTACATCCTTTTAACAGGCCACTTATAATCTCCATATATTTGGCATATGCAGAGCACATCAAGAGAAAGGCAGGGCTGGATGAATCAAAAGTTGGAATTAAGATTTCCAGGAGAAATATCAACAACCTCAGATATGCAGATGATACCACTTCTAATGGCAGAAAGTGAAGAGGAACTAAAGAGCCTCTTGATGCGGGTGATGAAGGAGAGTGCAAAAGTTGGCTTGAAACTCAACATAAAGAAAATTAAGATCATGGCATCCAGCCCTCTCAATTCCTGGCAGATAGATGGGGAAGAATGGAAATAGTGACAGATTTTATTTTTCTGGGCTCCAAGATCCCCGCAGATGGGGACAGTCAATAAATTAAAAGACGCTTGCTCCTGGGGAGGAAAGCTATGGCAAATCTAGACAGCATACTAAAAAAAAAGACACATCACCTTGCCAATGAAAGTGCGTATAGTCAAGGCTATGGTTTTCCCAGTTGCAATGTGTGGCTGTGAAAGTTGGACCATAAGAAAGCCTGAGTGCCAAAGAATTGAGGCCTTTGAACTATGGTGCTGGAGAAGACTCCTGCGAGTCCCTTGGACTGCAAGGCGAACAAACCAGTCAGTCCTAGAGGAGATCAACCCTGACTGCTCTTTAGAAGGCCAGATCCTGAAGATGAAACTCAAATATTTTGGTCACCTAATGAGAAGAAAGGACTCACTGGAGAAGAGCCTAATGCTGGGAAAGATTGAGAGCAAAAGAAGAAGGGGAAGGCAGAGAATGAGGTGGCTGGATGGAGTCATTGAAGCAGTCCGCGTGAGCTTAAATGGACTCCGGGGGATGGTAGAGGACAGGAAGGCCTGGAGGAACATTGTCCATGGGGTCTCAATGGGTCAGACATGACTTCGTAACTAACAACATCTTAATCTGGTGTTGTTTCTCACAATGGCCAACCAAATATTTCTCTGTTGCTTAGATACAAGAGACTGAAATATGCTATTTCCCACCATTATTTCCTGTGTGATACCTCCAACCCGACAGAACAGGGAGTCTTCAATACCAATAACCCATACTTGTCCTGTTCTCCATGAATTTATCAAATTACTCATAAAATAATTCAAGTGATAACCAGCACCCTATCTTCTGTTACTGAATTCCACCAATGAATTATGTAACGCTGGACAAAGTATGTCCTTTCGAATGTTCCAAATTGTTGTAGTATGTGGAATAATTACTACTCAAGATTCTAACTGCTCCATTTTATTCCCAGTCTACACTGAATTGCTTATTCCTCTCATATTCATATTGTGGAATATACCTATTATCTTGTAAGCAATTGGCAAAAGTAAATAAAATAAAATAAAATAGTTTCCTGTGGCCATAGGCATACTTTTTCCTAATCAGTTCCTTCTTGTTTCATAATAGAACTCTAGACTGTAAATTAATGGAGAGAATTGAGGCCCCTTTCTTTAACAGAATAATCCCAGTTTACAAGCTAGTTTAACAATTTTTTTTTCTCCTCCAGAAATAATGGGGTAAGAAGGGGAGGGGAGAAACAGCAGGAAAACCATTAAAACTGTCTCCTGAAACTGGCTGGCTTGATCTTTCATACATTCCTCATCCTAATTTAGCTTGTAACGTAATTACATAGTAACACATTCTTTCTAATCTAGGTGCTGATGAAAATCACTGGTCAGAGCAATCAGTGCTTTTTCTGCCCCTGTTCCGACCTGAGTGCTGACTGGAAAATGTTCCAAATAGTCTGAATCATCAGGCAACTTCTGCAACTGATTTGCTACCACCATCTTCCTGTTGCCAAGGAAGAAAGATGATAAACCAGACGAAAGCTGCGAAGTCCTCTTCAGAACAGGTCTTACTACAGCCTCTTTCAAAAAGTCAGCGTGAGATTTTCCTCCAGAAAGATGTCATGCAGCTTCCAAAGCTACCTGCTCACACATCTCATCTCGACATATGAAAAAGTTTAGGCAGGGCATGGCTCAATCCTGCAGAGAACAGAAATTGAGACTACGGACGATCCTTTACGCTTCTTCTTCAGGTTCTACAGCAGGGGTGTTAAACTCAATTTCGCTGAGGGCCGCATCAGGGTTGTGTTTCACCTTGGCGGGGCTGGGGTGGACATGGCCAGCTTGGCATCACTCATGTCAGAGGTGCCTGGGGTGGTCCGAGCCCTCTGCCAGCGAAAGCGGGATCCCGAGCTCCGTTTTTGATGGCGGAGGCAGAGGTGGGCCGCGCTTACGTTACCAACTGGTTCGCTGGTTGTGAGTGCGCTAATCAACTCAGGCAGCTCCGGTGAGTTCAGCAGAGGTGGCACAGAACTCAGCTGGGCAGCGTGAGAGGGGGAACGAACCAGAAAGTTAGTTACATATAGAAAGGATAGCACAAGGATGGGTGGGTGGGCCCAGCCACTGATCACAACTGTGGGTTTACCCAAACTTGTACGACCAGGCAGCAGCCCACTCCTGGGCAGAGGCATCACGGACCAGTCCTTTGCTGTTTCCAGGGCAGGTCTTGTGGGCTAGATCTAAGTACTCTGTGAGCCGGATCTGGCCCCTGGGCCTGGAGTTTGACAACTCTGCTCTAGAAGATTGAAAGTACTCAGATTACATCACAAGAGGTTGCCTTGCTCACCTAAGTGGACTCTACTTAACTGGTGTCCAGACCACAGCATAGATGAGTGACTTTATCTGCAAAGAACCTGCAGCCTCACTCACTGTGCTTACATGCAGTTTGTCTTGCACATCTTCCCCCTAAAGGTGGTGCATGCTTAGTCAGGACCACCATATGGAAACCTGAAGATGCAAAATACATAGAGATTATTTTGCCACTCTTATCTCACTGCTATTAGGCAAACATTTGAGCTCCTACCCATGCTTGGTTGAGCCCAATTCTGGGTTTTCTGTTTTTTTTAAAAACCACAACCACTTTAGGTGTCTTCCTTCAGCTCATTGATCAAAGTGGTGCATAGGAGCAGTGACTGGCCAGAAGTCTTCAGTCTCATCCATTGCTCTGGCTGCCTCTCTATTCCACAGACCAACTAGATCAGTGATGGCGAACCTTTTTGTTGTGGTGTGCCGAAAGCGTGCACGTGCCAGCACCCACCATGCAATGCACCCCACCCCACCCTGCGCATGGACTTGCAACACCCACACCCCGCCCACCTTACCTGCACTGCGTGTACCTCATTTTCAGCTCATTTGAGGCCATTTTTGCCCTTCCAGAGGCTCAAGGGAAGTTTCTGCAGCCTCAGGAGGCTGAAAAACGGGCTTTCCAGAAATACCAGAAGTGCCCGTTTTCAGCCTCTGGAGGGCCTCTGGAGCACAGGGAGGCCGTTTTTGCCCTCCCCGAGGCTTGAGGGAAGCCTCTGGAGCCTCTGGAGCCTGAAAACGGGCCCGTTTTGGCACTTCCGGTAGTTCCAGAAGGCTCGTTTTTCGGCCTCCCGAGGCTGCAGAGGCTTCTCTCGAGCCTCCGGGAGGGCGAAAATGGCCTCAAATGAGCCGAAAATCAGCTGGGAGGCACGCACATGTGCAGTGCAGGTAAGTTTGGCTGGGGCTCATATGCCCGCACAAATGGCTCTGTGTGCCATTTGTGGCACATGTGCCATAGGTTCGCCATCACAGAACTAGATATACTGTAGGGTTAGGGTGCCTTCTGGAAAACTTCTAGACCATAGGATGTCTGGAGCAGATTCATCTAAGGCTTCACAATCCTTGCAGACATCTTGGTCTGCTCTGATCCACAGACGAATAAGGTAGTTTTTCTGTTTTATTTTATATCTGTAGGCAGTCTCTTTCCCCTCACTGATTATATTTAAGCACACAAACACTTCAAATAAACAATCTTCTCTTTAATAATGCAAACTCAGTCAACCAGAATCAATGGGCAAAATTCAGCAATTCTGGCCTTGCTTGCTTCTTTCTTTCCCTTTATTAGAACAAAGCCTTCACGGTATCTTAGCCAGCCATGAAGACATTATCCTCTCACTTCCTTCATGAAAGTTATGCTGTATGATAACATTCTGGAAGTGGGCATTCTATCTCTGCAAACATAATACATGCAAGTAGCCTAAAGAAGGAGACTGAGAACAGGTAAGAGTGGGAAAACTCACAATTGTTCTGTAAATCTTTCAAACACATACTAAAAATAATATTTAGCATAGGAACTAGTAGTATATGGAAAGCTGTCTGCCTTAAGTAGGAAGTTACAATGCACACAGTAGAGTTGACATTAAATTCACACAAACAACACTCACATCCAAACAGAGAGACACAATTCAGATTCAATGTTATAAATCTTGCTAGCAAAATGCTGCTGGCTAGAACCATTTTGAAATCCATCAGGCATTTGTAGGGTCATGCATGCCGAGATATTCATAATCTCATGAAATTTGACTGAATTTCAGCAACTTGTCTACTATTTTGTGATGCAAGGAACAAATGCCACAAAATCCATAATGCTTACATGAAGCATGATGTGTGTGTGTGGGGTGGGTGGGGGTGGAGAAGCTTTACTTAAAAGTGAGATATTGAAAGTGTCAAATGGTTTAAAATCAATCTGAATCCTACCAACTTCAGAATGGGAAGACAAAAACAGCAGAGAAACCTGTTTCCCATGATTAGAAATATTCCTGAGAACATTTTACCCTCTTGCATGGTAAGACAAAATCTTGTGATATAAAAGGGTTGGCAAAGTCTTGATTTAGCTGGCCTAGTATGGAAAACATAGGAAAGAAAGGGGATAAACCTGTGGCTACATCATTTTGCTGTAGCGAAGACCACTTTTGCATTTGGATTTATTCTACTCATTTAAAATTATCTGCCTGGCCGGGTGGCATCATAAATGCATACTATGTTCATAAGAATAATGGCTAACAGCTGCAAGGGGACTCAGAGGACAAAGTAAAAAATATAAACGTAAGTCTGTTTGTCAGTGATGAATATGTCTTTCTTAAATATTGACAAAGGGGAACAAAAATGGGCTCCTTCACTAAGGCAGGGTTTTTTTTCTCTCTCCCAGGTTCCCCTTCTTGGGGAATGGGCATTTAACACTGGTTCCCATGAACCTGTTCATCACTTGATTGCTTATTTATACAGCATATTGTTGTGCTTTACAGAATGCAAGGAGATAGGAATCGATCCTCGGTGGTGGCGATGTTAAAATTGCTCAGGGATGTTTTAGAGGAAAAGATAGCAAAGATATTTTTATTGATTTTATTAGGAAGTATTGCGATTTAGGATATGGGCAATTTCCACCCATTCATTCATACATATATATTTGCTCCTACATTGATCTAGCAAGGCTCAGTCTGCACAGAGCCGAGGCAATTGATTGCAGACTAGTTGTTTAGTATAGCAATAGCAATAAGCACTTAGACTTATATACCACTCTATAGTGCTTTAGGGCCCTCTCTAAGCAGTTTACCCCAACTTATTGCCTCCAACAATCTGGATCCTCATTTTACCCACCTCGGAAGGATGGAAGGCTGAGTCAACCTTGAGCCTGGTGGGATTCGATCTGCCAAATTGCAGGCAGCTGGTAGTCAGCAGAAGTAGCTTGCAGGATTGCACTCTAACCACTGTGCCACTAATGTAAACACTATGGTGTTTATAGGCTTCTCTGATGTGATGCTGCCCTAGAACCATATAGGGTGGAGGGCCAGGCAGGACATGATTGACCAAAGGAGATCATCAGTCATTGATAATAAGTACCTTGTGATCATAGGCAGGAAGTATGGCAAAAGGATGAAAAAGATATTTTGCTCCCCACTAAACAGATTCAGAAGTTGTGTAGACAACAGAGCGGAAGGCCAAGGCCAGAAGACTCAGGTCTCGGGGGGGAAAAAACAAACCTGTCTTTCTCCCTCTTGTGCTCAATGGTACCACTTGATAGGATGCTGAAAGATGTGATAAAGTTTCTCCTCCTTTACGGGCCTGCATATATGAGGAACTCCTGGCCATGTAAGTACTATCAGACTTTATAGGTAGTGCTTGACTGATCACTACAGTTGGGACTAGAATTTCCATTGGTAAGTGATGCCATCCCATATTTTGCAGTCCCACAGTAGTTTAGCAGCAGCAATCCTGGCAGTCCCAGTTGCTGTCGTGGCTCCAAGCAGACAGGTTGTTAAATAGGGAGGGAGCCCCCAGATAAGGAGCACAGAACACAGCGCAAAGTCCAGTCCCAGCCTGGCCCAGCATCGTGAAGCAATGGAACCTCTTGCTACCCCAGAGCAGTGGCGTGCCAAGAAGCCTCCTTTCAACATGCTGCTGAGACAGGCTAGGGCTGGGCTTCATCTGCAAGAACCCCTAAGCTGCCGTGCAACATGCAGTTCAACTCCAGCTCAGTTGCCCTCACTGCCCTACACTCTGCCATCCTCCGCCATCTTCTTGTTCTCACTGCTAATACGGTGTGCCTTGGCCTGGCCCTTTGCGAGGCAAGTGCTGACTACAGAGGCCACCTTCCCCATGACTTCCAAGGAAACGACTATGGGGAAGAAAGCCTTGGGTGTCCAGTAGCTGCCTCATGAAGGGCCAGGCCAGGCATGGTCAGCTAGTGTAGCAAGAGACATGCAGGATGAGAAAAAGGCATAAAAGGAGAGGGGAGAGAGGTGGAGGAGAGTTGAAGTGCTCCTGCAGTTATAAGTGTTGTAAGTCATTATTTGGTGATGCCATATGTTCAAACAGTCATTGAATAAATGGCCATAAATTGAGCAGTACCCTAGACCATAAAGACTGCTGCTAGTAGGCACCAGTGTCCAACATCTGGACAATCATGGTTTTGTACCACCTGGCTGAGGAAGAATTGAAAGGCAAAAATTGGAGAAGATCCTAATGGTAAAAAAAAAGGAAAGAGAGATGGGGAATTATCTTTTGGGAGGTAGTTCCTTCTGCTCCACACACTCACACACCTACCTCCCCAAGGGGTACACCTTTAGTACAGCGGAGGTGTTTCAAATGTAATACATTTTAACAAGATAATTGCTGCTGTCTTCAGCAAACTATTGTTCACCAAAGAAGGGGGGAGAAATCACCAATACTATGCAATTTAAACTGAATAGATTTGTTCCCTCCTTCTCACCATCTTTTTTTCTAGCTTGTATAACAAACACCTATTTAAAAGGTCCTGAGTTTCAGGAAGCCAAAAGCTTAACATTCCCTCCAGCAGGAAAAAAAAAAAAGATATTGGTTTAGCTTTCTCAGGGTAGTGGACTGAATTTCAACTCTTAGCTACCCTTTCCCTCGTCTTCTTCCGACACAGCAGTCATTTATGGGAGTGACTAGAATTGTAACTCTGGAGGATCCCAAGTTGTGTAATGCGGGAACAGAAGCACAAACAAATGGAAACCTGAGCAGCTTTTTTTCTCTTTTAGCGGCATATCTTGGCTTGCTGTGGTCTGCGGGCAGAAGGATTCGAAAGCCTGTTCAAGTTGAGAGACAGGCTACATTAGTCCAAGAGCTCTGTAGCTTGAAGATATCAATAAGGATTTCCCAGGAGAAGCGCTGAGATAAATGTCCACAAGGCTACAACACAAGATGCCAGAGAAGGGAATTGTTAATCCACGTCCATCTTGGATTGAACTGCTCAGAACATCCTCCCAGTTCCTTCACCTCTCTTCTTAGAGTAGGGTTGTTATGCCTTTTTTTTTTACAACCCATACAAGGATTTTGGGGATGGACATCAGTGACAGCCCTCCAACTGATGATGAAACCCAACCCCACAAATGAAAACTTTGCCTGCCTCCAGTATATGTGGGAAAATCAGTAGGCAGGGAGGGAAGGTTCTGTACCTCAGCTATGAGTTTAACCCACCTTGAATCGGTGTATCCTGTGATCCCAGGACAGGGCAAGTGAAGATTCTTCCCTCTTGCACTTCAGACTGTTCAGCAATAGCACCTAGACTCATGTACAACTTCACAGTGCTTTACAGCCCTCTCTAAACAGTTTACAGAGTCAGCATATTGCCCCCAATCTGGGCTCCTCATTTAATTGAGGAAGGATGGAAGGCTGAGTCAACCTTGAACTGGTGAGATTCGAACTACCAAACTGCTGGCAGTTGGGAGTCAGCACTGTTAGCCTGCAATATTGCATTCTAACCACTGAGCCACCCACGGTTTACCTTCCAAAAGCCACAATGAGGCAATAGCTTTATTAGACCAATTACTATGCAAACAGGGCTATTCTGTTAGCCAAGTGCAAGGGAAAAGCTGAATCCCCTGAACCCCTTTGGAATGCTCTCCTATTGTGACGCACGCAATCTTGGAAATATTATCTCTTGAAGGTTCTGGTTGGAGACCAGGGTCTTTCATATACATGCAGAGTATGTTCATCATTCATCATGTGAGGAGAAGCTCGTGCCAATATTGATTCAGGCATTCAGTGCTCTCTCTCTTTCTTTCTTTCTCTCTATGTACGTGTGTGTGTGTGTGTGTGTTTGCTGCAGCACCTGTCTGCTTGATGTCACCCTGCTTAGGTAACCCAGTCATGACCCTTATTGATATGAGTTTACTGCTGGCCTCCTTGCTTCACCTTGGACATGCAGCTGGCAGAAGCTGTCCAAATTCATCCAGAAGTCAGTTACAAGATTTGACTCCACACTAGTCTGCTGTATCTATTCTTGGCTGGCTAACCATGCCCTTCTGTGCTGTCCATCTGAGGCCAAGATCACCAGTGAATGAAAAGTGGAAAGGAACATGCATATTGTACATGCCAGCAAGCAACCAGAGGTAAAGGATAGATACTATGAATCTTATTGCTGACCTGCAGGACCTTCTTCCAGCCCAAAGCTGCAAAAGGCAAGCAAGCAGATTAATTCTCTATACACTTCCACCAGGTCTCTAGTGCAAGCCCACTTAGGCAAAAGATTGATTGCCCTCCACTTCTCAGAAAAAACCCCCAAGCAGACTCCTGTGGAATGGTAGGAAAACTTCTCCCAAATGCCCATTTATCCTTCCTTTCAGCCATCTCCTCCCACTTATGACTGTATGACTGTAACCTTGTTGCATGTATCCTAACAATTTTTATTGACTGTTTCCTAGTATGATTTGATTGCTTATTGTATCCTATGAGTATTATTGTGTTGTATCTTTTGATTCTTGACAAATGTATCTTTTCTTTATGTACACTGAGAGCTTATTCACCAAAGACAAATTCCTTGTGTACCCAATCACACTTGGCCAATAAAGCTATTCTGTTCTGTTCTGTTCTGTTCTGTTCAGATAACGGTTTTGTTTCCTGGCATCACTTATATAGGGAGCCAGCTTGGTTAAGGCACCAAGCTGGAAACCAGGAGATCGTGAGCCTAGTCAGGTACAAAGTCAGTTGGGTTACCTTGAGCCAACCAATCTCTCTCAACCTGAGGAAGGGGCCTAAGTTACAATGCCAGCAAATGCCTGCATAAGCTGAGTGTGAATTTAAAATGTCTTTATTACAAGTTACAGGAGGCCCTGATGCCAGATCAAAAGCCAATCCATACTAAATCAGCATCCTAACCATTAATTGTCTCTGCAAATGAGGCTCATCCTGTTTTAAAGCCTTTTAAGGTAACACTAGTGGTGAATTCTATTGTGTAAACTGTCTACAGTGTATTCCCCAAAGGTGCTTTTTCAAGAGGCAACTGGCCTTGCTGATATTTTTTCTTTGAAGATGTTTTTGCTTTTCATCCAAGAAGCTTCTTCAGCTCTGTCTACAGGGTAACTAGTCCCCCTTTCAACTGTTATTTGACTAGATGCTCCCTAACTCTAGCATTATGACACACCAAACATCTCTGAATTGCCTTTATGCATTCCTCTAGTGGTAGACTCTTTGTTTTTTGGCTATTCAATGTGTCTAAACAGGTTGGATGGCTTTTTGTCAAGATGCTGTCAATGTCATAGTACTGGATTTCTGCACTAGACAGAGCATGGGACTAGAGCAGGGGTCCCCAACCCCCAATCTGTGGACTAGGTCTGCAGCATGCCAATAACCGGGCTGTGCAAACAAGCGAAGCCCCATCCGTGGGATGCAGGCAGCACATGAAACCATGCCCCCTCCGATCCATGGGAAAATCTCTCCCCATGAAACTGGTCCTTAGTGGCCAAAAGGTTGGGGGTCCACTGGACTAGAGGATCATGAAGAATTCTTCCAATCCTTAAAATTTATCATGTCTGCCTTTATTCTTTTTTCTAAGGTAAAAAAAGACCTCCTTTGGTATGATACACTTCCTTATGGAGTTTTCCTTTATGCATTTTTCCAGTGTCACAAACTCTGCATATTAAATTACAGCAATTAGAACCATTTTTAGTAGTCCATGCCCAGGTGTATCACAGATTTGTACAAAAGAATTAGTTTATTGGCAGTTTTACTTCCAGACCTTTCCCTAATGATACTTAATAGAGCATTAATCTTCCCACAATTATTCAGATTTCTTTGTTGGTCAGCAACCGGGAACTCAGGACATGTCAGTCTATCTGTTAGACTTGTTTGCCTCAATGTGCATTATTTGACACTTTAGATTGCATTTGGTATTTTATTCTCCATCTCTTCAGGTTAGAACAATCCTGTGGGACCTGTTTTCTATCTCCTTTTGCATTCACTTCCATCAATCATTTGATACCATCTTTATCACTCATGCCTAAATCCAAATCATTTATGAACAAGCAGTTTCAGAACAAATTCTTGGGCATCTTTCATCTTCTTTATGGGAACTGTCTATTTCTTCACAATAGAGCAATATGATGTCATGGCTAGAATGTTGAACACGGGCTGGAGATGTTCAAGTACGTTCAATCTATGAAGATCTTTGTTGGGTGGCTTAAAATTAATCATTGACTCATAGTCTAACCTACCTCCTAGTTGTTGTGTCAATAGAATGGGAGGAGAAAGAGTACATTATCTGAAGTCTTCAAGGAAAGGCAAAATATAAATGTAACAAATAAAGTAAAAGAAGAGAAGCAGTAGCTAGACGAGTGAAAAAGCCTGTCAAGGGGAGTTAAGTGATAATTGCTTGTATTAATGAATTTATTGACAAGACTGCTAATTTCCTAGCAACTAAAAGCAGAGATTTAATAACCAAGTACTCCAAGACATATTGATTTTATAAACAATTAAAATGGAACATCTCTCTTTCTTTCTGCTTTTTTTTGAAATTTGGGACAATTTGTAATGTACTGTATCTGATAACAGTTACTGGAAAACCATAGTCCAGTACAAAGGCAACAGAATATTTGTGGAGAGGTAATATTTTGACTATTTTCTCTCCTTTGTGTGCTTCAGTGCAGATTTCTAAATATACCAACTTATCCTTTGTAAGCGGGGTGGGGTGAGGTGGGTGTAACTTCAACCAGACAATCGTTTAATTGAAAGATAATTTGCTCCTTGCTATCCTTTGTAGGTCATTGATCAATGCCCTGGTCTGAAGGTGGAAGTATCTTTGGTAGCAACGGGAATTCATTTCTATTCCCAGAAATGCAAACTCAGAATTCATGATCATGTATTTACTTGGGTTCTAATTGTGCAGGAGGGAGTCAATCAGGATGTGGGGTTTCTAATTGATTGGGAAGCAGTTCTGTATTTGTTTGTTTTCAATTTGCTTGTTTGTTTGAACAGGCACGGCCACCGGCCACCGCAGTGCATTTCAAAACTAACAATAGCTTTGAGCTCCAGCTGCATCTTAGGTTGAAGTCATTAGGAGTATAATGAAAAGTAAAGGAATCTTTCTTTCTCTTGAGGCTGGACCAATTTGAGAGAGGAAGGACCTAATCACTGGAGGGATGTAAGAAGTTTGGGGTGCTTCTGACATTAGTTCCTGTCTCTGCTCTCTGAACTTGCTCCTCAACCAAACAGCCTTTTTCAAGATATACGTGGTCCCCTCTTTTAATTCTATAGCTTAGTAGAAGAAGATGAGAAGCATAGAGTCTTTCTTATTCATATGCCTGAGCTGGTCACCCTTCATCTGTGGCCAGCTATGCTGAGACGGTGACAACACAATACTCTAACACACTTGATTCCACTTAAATCAGCCTCCCCACAACTTAAGAAGTACCTACTCTAGAATAGATAACAATAAAGGGGTCCCTTCTCTTTAAAATGATTTTGAGCTGTATGCATTTTATGCATTTCTTTTCTCTGGTGGAATTTCTCTCTTGAAAATGGAGTGCAATAATTAGTTATTATACTATCCAAGTGAAGGGATTCCAGAATTTGGATTCTTCCTGGCCATACAGCTGATAAGAAAGGCTGGTGAGTGTCTCTTCAAACAACTTAGGCCAATATTTGTATTGATGAGTTCATTGGTATCATTGTATGTTATTTCCAGAACAATCTTCCCCAACATGTCTACCAGATGTGTTGGGTTACAATTCCCATAGTTGGCTATGCAGATGGAAAATGATGGGAGTTGTAATCCAGCATATCTGGGATGGGATACAAAAGGCTGCATTACCCTTTTATTTTTTGTAAGGCTGATATCTGATGAAAACAATGTGGCGGAAAGAAACTCCACCGGCTTCCTGGTGGTCATGGCCCAATTTTTGGCAATCTTCTCTTCCTTTGCATGCCTACATCAACCTTGTCCTAGCGCCCTCTGCCTGCTGGCCTAACCTGGTCCATGGGGTGACAAATTTATTTTATTTATATTGCCGCCTATTCGCCCATGGTGACTCAAGGCGGCTTACACAATGTAAAATCATATTTGAAACAAAACAAATAAAAATAAAACCAATAAGAACTAACAAAAAGAATCAAATAAATTAGTAAAGTGCAGTAGAATAAAATTTGGTGAAAAAACAAAAAACAAAACAAAAACAAAATCTCCCTCTCCCCCCCACCCCGACA
>JANHFN010010090.1:0-13857 GCA_032468175.1 Toxicocalamus goodenoughensis
AAGTCTAGTCCTGCCAAAAATGTAATAAGGGTTAATGGAGAGGCAGTTTCTGTAAGCAACATCAGAATGTTTCCTTCCTGCTTTCCTTACAGGATTAGGCCAATAATTTCTTCTAACAACCGGTTCTCCGAACTGCTTAGAATGATAACAACCGGTTCTAGCGAATAGGTGCGAACCTGTAGAATCCCACCCCTGGTTATGACTTGCTAAATGTTGCTCTTTATTTATTCAGACTACCTATCCCTCTTATCTAAATTCTTGTCTAAGAGGCCAGCATCTGAAGATGTTCAGTGGAATGACTTGCCTCCAAAAATTGTGAGTGCTCCAATGCTGGAGGTTTTAAAAAAGAGTTTGGACTGAAATGATATAAGGTTTCCTGCATGAGAGGGAGTTTGGAGTAGAAGGTCACTTCCAACTCTGTTATTCTGTTATGCAGAAGAGTTTGTATGAAAGAAGGCCAGGACTGAAAGAAGAACTTTCAGTATGAAAGAAGACTTTTCCTCCGCTTGCATTTTATCATGGTACCCATCAGAATGCTGATGGAGCTGACATTCATTAAGAATGTAAGTTTTATCAGAGTTTTTTTATTTTTTGAAATAGCACTTTTTACTTTTACTATACTGTGTGTTCATTCTGTTTGCTGTCCAGAGTTCCTTCTGGAAGATGGTTGGCAGTGTATTCCAGCTTTCTTTTGCTGATTGGGCCCGCAATACTTGTCGATCTGTTGTTGATCTAACTTGTTTTAAGTCTCTCTCATAGACACTTTGTATCAAGTGGTATCCATTCTATGACTGCCTTGAGTTCCAGAGCTCCTCCTTTTTGGAATTCCAGATCTCCAGAGCTCCTCCTCCAGATCCAGGCTGCTCCATCTCTTCCCATCCTGATGCATGGCACCTTCCTAGAAGCAGGAGCCATTTTCAGAGCAGCTGTGATGAATTGTGGATGCTTTGAAAATGGACCACACAACACAGACTGCACGGGCTGAGTGGTGTGACAGCCTGTTCCCTTTCCCCAAAACAAGCTCTGGGCTACTGGAGACCTACAAAAGATAAAGGAGCTATTGGGTGTGTGTGGAGAGCAAGGAGTAGGTGTATCATACAGTAAATACTTAATTTAATACAGTAGATATACTCTTAGATTTCCAGAGCTTTGGAGATCCTCAGAAGATAAATGAGCAATCAGGGACTGGGGTGGAGAGGAGGGGGTGGGTGGCCCTTTCCCTTTGTAGAGATCTGGAGCACAGGAACTTGTGTTGGGGAAGGGGAGCCAGATGCTCCATTCTTCAGCCTCTTTAGATTGTGTGGCTCAGCCTCAGAAGCGGGTACCATTTTCAGAGCAGCGAATCATGAATTGATTAATAATTACCTCTTCAAGTCAGTTTTGACTGCTGGCAAGTGCCTCCTGCAGTTTTTCTTCTTTGTTGGATTGTGTTTGGTCCAAGATCACCCATCTGGCTTTGCAGTCAGTTATAGCAGAACTAGAATGCACATTATTCTTGCTTTTAGCCTGGTGCCTTCCCTAGTACATCAAACTGGCTGTCACTGATGAAAAGGGGAGTGTGTGTGCGTTGAAAACAATCCACTCTCGGGTTCAAGCATACTAAGTATGTCACTGAGTAACTTATTCCTGCTGATTCAGAATCCCATCTGCCCTGCCTGTATTCATCCCCACCACTTGTCTTTCTTCAGCATTGGGGGTGCACTTGGCTGTTGAGAAGCAGATTTAGGAGGTTCAGCATGAATAGAACAGGTTAGTGTTTATTTTAATTTAACTAAACAACATCACTAAATTAAGTCTTAACTGTAAGTAATTAAGTGTAATTATAGATTTATACATTTAACTTAGTTACTGAATTAACCTATTTTATACTAATTGGACAATAAACAAAACAGGGCAAGATTCATCCAACATAGAAAGCCATATAGACACACACACACACACACACACACACACACACAAACACAAACCCTCAAGTTTAGGCTAACTAACTTTTGCCTGTTGAAAAAAATGGTTACATGTTATGGGATTATGTTATGTGTCTAGTGTTGGAATTAACCATCTAGGCCACTTGAGTCTCATCCACTTAGTGCAGGAATCAAATCAAAGCATTGTTCAAATTTAGATTTATTGTATGTTTTGCAAAACTTTGGATGTCACTAGATGGCAGCAAAGAACTAAAAGTTTTGAGTGCACTCATCATTATTGGGCACACTAAGTTTTGCCTATGGGATGCAGGTCCTTCATGAAGTGCATTGGTTCCCAGTTGGTTTCCAGGCGCAAAAATCAAGGAGGTAGTTATCATATACCTGCATGATAGGTGGTTTTTAAAAAATAATTAGGGCATTGTTTTCTATCTGATTATTTGTCTGGTGTTGGTCCCTGCTTATCTGAATGCGGATTGCTATGGCCTAGCCTTTTAGTTTAGTCCTTCTTCATGTTTTTGACGGCAGCTCTGTCTTCTGCTTGGAATAAAAGGCTGCAAAGAATTCTAAGTTTTTAGTTTATTTCAGTTCATTCATTTTGTAATTGAAGCCTTTCTGGAGGATATTGTCTTCTGCAGTGGATAGTGGGAGGCTGGCTATTTTGATTATCCATTTGGAGTTCAAGTGCCTCTTTAGTTCTGGGGTTTAGCTTGGTTTGGAGTTTGCTTGCTTGCTTGCTTGTCTTCAGCTCACCTTAGAAATGTAACCTTGATGGTGGTTGTCAATATTTTTGTGTGTACTGGGGTCATAGTTTGTTCCAGTTGTTTCTTGTTCTTGTTTATAATGTGCTAGTATTTCTTTAGCCTGGGGTGAGCATCAGTGAGCATTAGCCATATAATTTTTCAGCTGCTTTGTTGAGCTATTTTCCATCCAGCTATGCAGTGTATTGGAGGTTTATATCTGACACTGATGGGCAGGGCATACTGTTACAGGCATTTGTGCAGAAAGAATAGTTGTTCCTTGGCAGAGATTTGCCCGCATGCAAATTTCTCCCATTTGCATACCTTCTGAAGTATTTGACACCCATATATGTTTTCAATATAAGTGCCTTTCATACATGCATCACAACATTGCATGCAAGTAGATTAGGAACAGAGTTGGAGTCGAGATGTCACAAACTGCATCTCATCACTACTTTGAGAAAGGCCACCCAAAAATGGGAGTGTAAATTCTAAATTACATAATAAAGGGTAAGGATGCTCATTTTTTACCTCAAAGCCTGAGGGAAAAAGCAGAAAATTCCAGCTTATTTTGTATCATTCTTCTACCCAATGTGGTACTTCCTTCTAAAAAATAGTAAAATACATTTTTTTCAATGCCAAAATCTTGAACAACCTGTCCCCCATGTTTGAGCCTGACTCCCCATAGAAATAGCTTTCCATGGTAACTGCAGAGACACCAATCCTAGGTGTGTTTGATAAGCTTGGTTATCTGTTGTTCTGCCAGGTCTATTCTGGTGGCCTAAGGCCTCTAACTTGTTTGGCTTGTTCTTTCTCCTGCTTCCTCCATCCTTCAATCTTTCTTATTGAGAGTTAAAACAATGATTTGGTGCCTTGGAGAAAGCAGATGACAGGAAGACGTTTATGGAATTTTGGTAGGAGAAGCTTAAAGCCAAGAAGGTAAACAATCAGTACTCATGCCCCTAGAGAAAGCACTTCATCTGACAAGCCACTTAGAAGAAGAGAGGAGGGAGGTCCCTTGTGTTTTCTCTGAGCTGACAGACAAATGTTTTGCCTTCAGGACAGTAGGCATTGCTAAAACAAACATTCTCTGCTGAGCTCCACAATGACTGCATGAGACTGCATTGCTTTTCTGGCCCAAGGCGAAAACAGTAAGATCAAAACTTTGCCAGTGTAAGATCAGGCTCTCATAGCGTGGAATTATTTGCATGCATTGAATATTATAAAGATTTATCTGTAACAAGTTAAGGGAAGAAGTTTACCGGGGAAACAAGCTGATATTCATCCAGAAACCAGAAACCAGTCAACATGTGCTGTTACACACACACAAACACACACACCATGGGTGTAAGGAGTCTTCATGAAGGCTTCTGAGCCTGAATTGGTATTCCTAAATAATTCCCTATGCTGGCACCAGCTCAAACCCAATGAGTTCCACAGGCTACTCAAATACAACCAACACCAGGGAGGGGATTCAGTTCGGCTGAACCCCTTGCTCCAAAGATCAGCTGGCAGCAAACTGTTTTGCTGCGATGAGCATGTGGGCCCTCCCACTCCTGCTCTTTCCTGTGCTTTATTTCCTTTGTTTAGAGCACAGCTGATTTGCACAGCAGAACAGTTTGCCGTGCCTCAGCTGTTTTATTCACAGGGACTGCTGTAGAAGGTAAGTATTAGAGCTTTTTAAAATGCAGAGCATGCATGCAAAGCAGGCAATCACAGAATTGGTTATTATATCAGTGGAATCCCACCCCAAACCAACACAAGTTCTCAAGGCAAGGCAAGTCCAGTCTACCAGGCAAAAGCAAGTTGCAAGACAAAGGCAAATCCACAGGCAAAGGCAAGGCAAGGCAAAGGCAACAGCTGAAGAGACACAATCTGAAGTTCAAGGCAAGATCACACAGCAAGGGAATGAATATGTTGTTACCAGCATTGCCTCCCTCTGTCTGCTGTACTAAATAGCCAGCTTCTGGTGCAGCCCATCAAGAAGGGTAAGTCTTGGAGCTTCCGGTTTGGGCTTCTTCGGCGATGGACCAAAATCCACAATCGTGCGTGGTTTTGATTCGTGCTCGCCGCTGGAGCACCACGATCCTTTGGATTTGGGGCTGAAGCCACTCCATAGAGGTGGCAAAGAGGGAGAAGACCACCAGATGAGTTGAGGGGAGCTGCATCTCTCCTCCTCACCTTGGCATTACTCCCTTTCCCAAAGGTGGTTGCAGCAGTGGTCAGAAATGGCCATCTCAAAGAGGAACCCGACTGGACAAGATTGAGCAGGAGGGAAGACAAAGGGAGAAATCTTGACAGAGATTTCTGAGATAACATCTGAAATAACATCTATGCAAGGTACCCTGGAACTAAAATTATTAAGAGCGTTATTCCTAAAAGAAGATTTTTAAAGTGGAGGAGAAGAGAGGGGAAAAGGAAAAAATATTTTTTTTCTTTCTCACATTGATAGCTGCAATTGGCTTTGAAAGTTAAAAAAAGAAGAGACTCAACTAAGAAATTTGTGTTGATTTACTTCGACACTAACAGGTAACCCTAAACTGAAATTAAAATGTCAAAGGGAAAATAAAGATTTTTTTGGACAAGTTGGAGGCATTAAAGGAAATTTATTTACATTTGGAAATTTATTACATGTGTGCTGCTTCCTGGGTCATCACAATTTTACATCCTTTTCTTCCTACAGTTATTAAGTGAATCACTGCAGTTGTTAAGTTGGTATCATGGTTGTTAAGTAAATCTCGCTTCCCCATTGACTTTGTTGTCAGAAGGTCACAAAAGGGGATCACATGACTCCGGGACACTGCAGCCATAAATATGAGTCAGGTTTTTTTTTAATGTATGGCACGTGTTAGCAGGGATCAACGAGGTGACTGGCTACCTCTGTGAAAAGAATTTTTCAGATGGAGTTATCTTTACCTGCAGAATACCTGAATGCTGGTAGGCAATTGGGGGAGGCTCTTTCCTTGTCCCTACATGGTTTATTCACTCACAGGAATTGAGCCGTCAACCTCAGTGGTGCGCAGGCCCAGCGTCTTACCATGTGAACCACCATGCCACCCCCATATTTTTTTTAAAATGAGTAAGTTGCCAAGCATCAGAATTTTTATCATGTGGGGATGCTGCAATGGTCATAAATGTGAAAAATGGTCGTACATCACTTTTTAAAGTGCCATTGTAACACTGAATGATCATTAAATGAATTGTTGTAAATTGAGGACTAACTGTATTTTTGCAAGCCTAATGTCTTTCTTGGCTAGGTTGCTTGGTTTTTTTTCAGGTCCCCTTCCCAATCAGGAGAGGCAGATTTCACTATATTTGAGCCAGACTACAAATTCATAGTCTACATTGCTTGGCTGAATTACAAACTGAAACGCATTTCCTCTAGATCATCTTATTTGGCTTGGAATATACCGAGGAGTCTGTGTGTGTCTCTCTGTGTGTGTGGGAATGCCTCACTCGATATAAAAAGCTTCTTGAAATTATTTGTGCCATTAATTCTCCTGACGGTTTCTTGCAAATCTTTTATGTGCCACTTGGATTCCCAGCCGAATCTAAAACCTTATTTTCTTTGTGGGCTTATTGATTGTGTATTAAAAGCTTGTGTTTACACAACATGCTTAATTGGGTCTCTTAATGATCATATTAAGCATTTGCATAATATGACAAGTTTGTCTGGTGTTAACCATAATTAGGGTTCCGCCCCCCACTTTTGGGTCTTAGCCCATTTTGTTAGTTTATGAGTTAAGAATGGTGTTTATAAGTGAGAGAAAGGAAATCAAAATAATGAAAGCATTATTGTGACATCACAAGTCAAGCCCCATCTCTTTTATTTATTGTGACATCACACACACACACAAAAAGAACTTTGCCATTTTCTTCACTCCTCGTTCTTATGAAAGCAGTGTGTAAACCCAGAAAGTGGATTAAACCACTACCCTGGTTAAGTACATCATGTGAATAAGAGTTTGTTTCTCTCCCATGACACGGCTAAAGAATAGATGCTGGGTAAAAGGAAGTTGGAGTCCTTAGAAGACAATGTAAGACAATGTAATAAGAGCCGTGGTGGCACAGTGGTTAGAATGCAGTACTGCAGGCTATTTCTGCTGCCTGGCGGCTGCCTGTAATTTAGCAGTTTGATTCGCACCAGCTCAAGGTTGATTCAGCTTTCCATCCTTCCGCAGTCAGTAAAATGAGGACCCAAATAGTTGGGGGCAATATACTGACTGTAAACCACTAATAGGGGGCTGTAAAGCAATGTGAAGCAGTATATAAGTCTAAGTGTTATTGCTATTTCCCTAGCAGGTATATATCAATAAGTTGGGAAAAGCAATACAATATACATTTAATACAAACCTAATGCTCTTTTGTCACAACGACCACCCTGTGAGGAGCTGAAAAGAAGAGACTTGGCTGGCTTTCATGCCTAACAGAGGACTACAACTCACTGTCTTCCATTTCTAGCTCAGCATCATAGTCCATCAAACTGACTTTTAGTTTTTGATGGTTGTGGCAGCCTACCTGCTGAAGAGGCTGCTGAAAAATTGGCAACCTACCCATCAACAGGCAGCTTTCAGAGATGAGGGAAAGGAGCTGATAGCACTCTTCCTCCACCTGCCACATATACCCCAAAAAGAGGTTTCAAAAGACCTGGCTTTATAAGAACTTTTAGTCCTTCAACTTAGATTGGGCATGAAGAGTGGCTGTCTGGAAGTGGAGAGCGAGCGCATGAACAGCTCCACTTGCATGAGTGGCCGGCATGTGTGCCCACTGCTCATGCAAATAGAGCTGCATGTGTGCATGCCCACCACTCATGCAGAACCATCCCCAAAATGGTGGCAATTTGGGGGAGGGGATGATGTTCTACATCATAGGCACCGTGGCAGAAAAAGCTCATTTCCTAAGTCCCACCAGATGTTAGTAGATAGCACCCACAACTTACTCCTTATGCTGGATCTGATGAGATTGGCAGATATAGTTGGGAAGATCCTGAGAGTTGCACTCTCAATATAGCCATGTCAGGATTCTTCTCCAGAAGATCATGATGACTTATAGAATGGTGGATTCCTGGAGCTCATTTGGCCAATTCCCTTTTCAGTGCAGCATCTGCACTTCAGAATTACACTGTTAGTGTCCCTAACAGATGGTTGTCCATGCCTGAAATAGTGAAGAGTGGAAAAGGAGCCCACCTCCACCACCACCCAGAATTGTTGAATAATTACATTACAATCTAGAATTGTAAAACCACTTTCTTTGCAGCTATTCCTTCTGCCTTCAATCCTGTTGAAAGGATTGTGATGTATATCAGGGGTCTTCAAACTTGACAGCTTTAAGACTGGTGGACTTCAACTCCCAGAATTCATCCTCCAGTCATGTTAGCTCAGAAATTCTGAGAGTTGAAGTCCACAAGTCTTAAATTTGGGGGTTTGAAGACCCTTGACATAAAGGGTTCAAAAGATCAAGGACAGACTTCCAAGCACTTGAGGGAAACCTTGCAGGTGCTTCAAACTACATCTTTTAAAATTTTGGTCACCTCATAAAAGCTATCAAACATTATTGCATGTTTATGCTGTTAAATCATGTTGACAACTGCCAAGTTCTCACAATATCGAATCTGTTCTCCACATTGATGAACCACATACGTGGCCATTACCTCCAAGAAGCTCTAGCAAGGAGAATACAAATTAAGTGGGTGATAATTTGGAAGAATAAGGAATCTCAGTGTGAGTTTTTAAAAAGAAACTCTTAACCAATTTAATGTGTCTGGAAGTCATATAGGTAATTAGATTGCAGCATGAAACTGCTGTGATGAGTCTGCAGTCTCTTTGGGAATAAATCTATTTAACTCCCTTTGGCTTATCATTTATCAGATACTGATAAGAGTTAGGCAAGGCTATCACCAATGAACCAGTAGATACCATCTCCTTATTGGTTCTTTTCAATGCCCATGTTGGGCTTTGTTGAATGGACAGCTGTGCTGTTCTTAATTAACATCTTCATGTGAAGCAGCAAAACATCATAAAGAAAATCTCAAACATTAAGTTCTATGAACATCTTTATTGGAGCAGTGGAATCATTGTAGAATAATCCTTCATGGCTTTAGAAGTTACGGGTTCTTCTTCCTGAGCTATATGGATCAATGGCTTTTAAGGAGAGTGGCTTTAGAGATGTTCCACCTTCCCACTAAACCAATAAATAAGCAGAGAATATGAGCATCAGAAGCCAAATCAAGCTTCAAACTAATTTTCTTGCCTTTGTTTTTATACACAGAGCACATAAAAATAGATGGAAATTTGATCACACTATCATGGCCACCAGTTTTGACTCTGTTGATCAGTCCCTATGGAACCTCCTCACCTTCACCAAGTATCTCCAAATTAATATCAAAATGTTGGGAATTAGTTTGATGTAACGGTGAAGCTCTACACTAGAACCTTGATGATTGTGAGTTCAAGTCCCACCTTAATCACAAAGTCAGCTAGGTGACTTGGGCCAATCACTTTTTCTGAGCCCTAGGAAGAAGGCAATGGCAAATCACTTCTGAAAATCTTGTGCTACGATCGAGTGCTGCGAACAAGTGCTGCGATCGTCCCGGAAATCATTAGGAGTCAAAAACTGACTCCAGTACCAAAACAAAAACAAAACCCAATAATAAATATAAATCTATGTATATCTCCCTACTCCCCTTTTTCTTCCTTTGGGTTCACATCCCTGGACAGCAACAGAACTGTCATGTCACTCCAGTTTTACTAATTTATAGGTATGTGTTAGATTTATTTATTTATTCCCCATCTTCTTTTCAGTGCCTCAAGGCAACATGTTATGTAATTATTTCTTTGATTTATATAGCTGCCCATCATACATAAGTGACTCTGAATGGCTTACAATAAAATAGACAAAAACAATCAAATACAGAACAAATTAAAAACACATAGCAGCCAAGCATTAACCAAACAATTAGCCCCATAGCCAAGAGACACCTAGCTGGGCACAAAACCAAGTTCTTAGAGCCTTGTGAAAGACTAGCAGAGCCAAGGCTAAACAGATCTCAGGTGGAATTATGTTCCATAAAATGGGTGCCATGGCAAAAAAGACTTTCTTCCTGGCCCTATCAGCCAGTATTCTGTAAATAATGATACCCCTGAGCATGCCCTTCCTGATGAACTGGGTGGGATAGGTAGAAACAATTGGGGAGAGTCAGTTGCATAAGTAGTGCAGTCTCAAGCCATGATGGAGTTTAAAGGTAATTCAGCATCTTGAATTGCTCCTGGAAGCTCACCAGAAGCCAATGCAGCTCATCAGGCAGTGGTGTCATGTGCTGAAAAAATTGACACCATTAGCTGGCCATCCTGCTTTGATCTGAATCAACTGAAGCTACTCAATACTATTCAAGGGAAGGCTGTGGTGGCTGTGGTGGCTTGGATGACGACAGCCTCTGTCTAATAGTTCTCTGAGTATAGGCTTGTGATGATACAGCAGACTGCTTTAGTTTGGCAAGATTCTGTCCAAAGGTACAGAACAATAAAGAAATATGGTTAGAAGAATTACTATGTGTCCTTGGTTCTTGGTGCCTGACATAGCCCCATGCAGAGTGGATTGCAAGACTTCAATCTAGAGATCACAAGGGCATGAGTGACCATGAGCAGCCCCCTGCCTGATCCAGGAATAGGTGCAATTGATGTGCAAAGGCCCTCCTAGCTACAGCTACCACCTGTTCCTTGAACAGCAGCTGTGAGTCCAGAGTGACTCTAATTGTGCATTGGGTCTATCATTTCCTTCTCCCATTTCCTGCCACCAAGGTAACTTTGTGGAGTCCAAAATCATCCAGTGAATCCAAATCTCTCCAGTGACTCTTACCTCCTTCTTCCATTGCATCTTTATTTTATTTTTTCCCTCATTTTGGATTTTTTTTTTCTGGTCAGCTCCCCTCCCTTTTTATTTTTGCTTGCGCCAAGTTTAGAAGAGAATAATTTCTTTCCAAAGTTCTGAGCACCTCACTTGGTGCTATCACAGTGTCAATTGGCCAATCACAAAGTCTTATTAATCTAATCCTAAAATAAATATATCAATTCTCAAAAAACCTGGTGGAGGAGGGTCAGGCGGGGTGTGTGGGAGAGAGATGGAGAGAGCAGGGAACAGGAAGAGAAGAAGGAAAAATATGAATAGACTTGGCTGACTGAAAAAAAAATATTTCTGAATGAAGAGTTTTTCCTCTGTTTTCTCGGTTTTGCAATTGGGACTCTCTGCCAGAAAGATGGTTATATTATGCTGCCTTTGGCTTCTCATTATACCAGCAATTCAAAATGCTAATTCTCACATTTAAACTCAAAGCTTTCCTATTTGAAAATCTTAATCAGATTGGCTCAGGCATGCTTCCTTTTAATGCACAACTGTTACTGCTCTCCATTCCTCTAGGGGTGGGGGAAGGAGCCATTACTGCCATTCATTACTTTGGCACAAGACAGCAGATAAATACCGGATGCTAAAACCAAGGCAGTTTATCTTTGCTGCTCACCGTGTGCAGAATTAATGTGTGGGGAATCTGGTGCTGAATCCAGATTTCTCTGAAAGTAATTAAGAAAAGGGGGGTGGATTAGAATCACTAGCTTCTAATTTTCTTGATTCTGAAAGGTCACAGTTCTTCCCAAATCTAGATAAGTTTGGTCAACCATTTCAGGATTTCCCAACCATCAGCAATTCAGAAAATTATAATTTCCTACATATTGGAAGAGACCAGGGTGGGAAAAAGCTAGTTTATCCAATAGAGGAGAAGGTCATCAGGTATAGTACCATTTGAGTTCCTCTAGAGTTCCAGCCTTGTTCTCATGTACAGGTCATCCTCAAGTTATAACCAATCACTTAGAGACCATTCAAAGTCACAAAGGATTCCAGAAAAGGTACTTGGGATTCAAAGTTCTGATTGCCATCCACCCCACTTGGTTTGCAGTGTCCCATGGCTACATGATTGTGATTTAGAGCACAGCTATCAATCTTGCGTCCCGCAGGCCAGATGTGTCACATGCTGGCCCCACCCCCAACCTGGTTTAGCAAAGGGGGGGAAAGTCCCGATACGTCATGTGAAACCGCCATGACGATCTGAGTTTGACACCTCCGATTTAGAGCAATAGATTTGCTTAATAACCACTGCAAGAAAAAGTCATAAAATAAGGTTTGTCACATGATGACCTGCTTAATGACCAGCATGACATGACTGTAATTCCAGAATAAATTACGGTCATAAATCAAGGACTACTTGTATTGATTACCATATGGACAAATGTTTGGGCCTATCTGTGTTGCTTATCTGTTTATTTGTTCCTTAAGGAGTGAAGGGGAAAGATTTTCAACTTTTGCCCTTGGACACAATCCAGACCTAAACTGGAGACCTTCTAAGTCTTCCATTCCTCGTTGGCTGCCTTAGGTAACTTCCATTATAGACTGCAGGGAACATTTTTTTTCTTCTTCAATTTCTAATTGGGAAGATGGTACGTCCCACAGGTTAAACTGCCTATTTGACCATTCATGCATTTATTGAATCAAGAAAAACATCCACTAGGCTAATATAAGGAAAGCTTATCTTAATAATGTCTAATTTGCAACCTTGTGTTATAAATTTTGTTTACTATGTGTTCCCTAATTGGCTTGGATTGCCCAGAAAATTATGGTCCAGAGTAGAAAAGGTATTTGTTTGGGGTGTTGAAGGGAGCAAATAGATTAGATGACTTTCAATAATTGCATAAAGTTGAAAATTATTATTAGATTTTAATGCTGCTTTTTAAATATATAACTCAAGGTGACAAACCTACCTAATTCTGCCTCCTCTTATAATCCTGCCTGCTATTTCCCCCTAGTTAGTTCAACAGTAGAATAATATACCATAGATGTGAATGGTGAGAAGCCATTTCCAACTGAAGCTTTTTGCCATTCTGGGCAAGGATTCTGGGTGGGATTCAAAAATCCCAACAACCTGATTGCTGGATGGGTGTGGCTATGGTGGGCGTGGCGTACTGGAGCTTCCTGTTTCCAGCTTCCAGTGGGCCCCCAGAGCCTGGGGAAGCCGGTCAATTGAAATACCAGTTCAATGAACGAGATGTAACTTTAACATCCGGTTCGTACGAACCGGTCTGAACTGGTGGAATCCCACTCAGTCTTCTGGGTTACCAATCTGTCAACAACTGTAGTCTTTGCTTTTACCATGCAAGAGGGATGTGGATTATATATTGCACAAGGTTTTGCATCCATCAGTATTCTAGCCATGTGATTGCAATCAGTATTTCCAGACTCTTCAGACAAAAAAATGAACACTTCCCTTTGTGGTATTGAATAGAAACTGAAAGACTATCTCTGTCCATATTCATGACAATTGGGTCAGCGCTAATAGCTACATTAGTCACTCAGTCTGTCCCTCCATATGTGTTTGAGGGCATGCAAGTCATTATTAAACCTGGAAACAGGTTGCCAAGTTGTCTCCTCCTAGGCCCTTCACACTTAGCAGCTGCAACAGAATTCAATCAGATTACAGATAGTCCTCAACTTACAACCATTTCTTTAATGACTGTTTGAAGTTATAATGGCACTGAAAAAGGGACTTATATCCTCACACTTATAACCATCACAGCATCCCCACAGTTACATGGTCATAATCTGGACACTTGACAACCCCAGCATGCCTTTATGATGATTCCAGCAACACAGGGTCATGTGATCACCATTTGTAACCTTCCCAGCCAGCTTCCGACAAGCAAAGTGAATGGAGGAAGCCAGATTTGGTTAAGGACTGAATGATCGCTTAACAACTACATTTAACACCCATGGCAAAAAAAAGATTGTAAAATCCAATGAGAGTCACTGAACGACCTCCTTGCTTAGCAATTGTGAGACTTCACAAACCAAGAAAAAGATGTGTGATTCTTCCAAGCAGATTTCTTTATCATTCCACACCCATAGACAGAATCTTGCTAAACTAAAGCAGACCACCAGCCCCATAAAGCATATACTCTGGGAACTATTAGAGAGGAGCCTTCTTCGCCATCTTTCTTCATACAAGCTATCTGAACTGAGTTGTTCAGTTGTTTTACTTTTCTGGGTTGCCCTCCCTCCCTCCCTCTTGGGAATCCAGGCTACATTCATAACAGCAACAGCAATTCATTATTAAAGGTGCTTTTTTCAGGAGGCAACTGAACTTTCTTGGTATTTTT
>JANHFN010010093.1:10507-21220 GCA_032468175.1 Toxicocalamus goodenoughensis
TATGTATGTATGTATGTATGTATGTATGTATGTATGTATGTATGTATGTATGTATGTATGTATGTATGTATGTAGTTTCATATTTTTCCTTAAGGTTCTTTTAGTCTCTTTAATAATGTTGCTTTCTGATTCATTTTTTTGCTTAGTCACATTTTTCTTTTTTTTCTTTTAAGTATAGATTATATATGTAGATGTGTGTGTGTGTGTATGTATATGTATGTATGTAATAGAATGGTATTTGAGTGCTAATTTAAGCTATGGAATTGCTACTTCTATGAGCAATACTAGAAAACAATAAATATTTAAACATAGAAAAGTTCATTAATGGGTATTTGTTAAATGTAATAAAATAAATTGCTATAGGGAGAGTATTGACAAATGGGCCAAAATAAAATTAGTAGATAATATATTTAAATTTTAAAATATTTAAAACATTAATTTATTAAACAAATGTACATGGCCACCCAATTTGCCTATAGGTGACTCCAGGTGACTTACAACATTAAATATAACAACAAACATTCAACTCCAGCCCATCTCTATCTACCAGAGACTTATAACCTCAGTACTCATAATTAATTGGTTCTGGGAGGTACAATTTTGTTTCAAGAAGGATTTCCAATTGATGTACAATAAGTTGTCAATGGGTGTTTAATTTTATGTACTAAAATGACATGGATTGCGATAACTGTTTATGGATCTAATATAGATTCTTCTGTTATGTTTTATGAATGTTTTCAAAACTAAATGTATTTATGGCAGAGTGGCAATAGGAGGGGATTTCAATACAATATTATATTCCAAGCTTGATAGTAATACACTGGTATGAAAAAAAAACATTAGGGAGGGAAGACTTATATAGAATAACTGAATTTAATAGACACCTGATGTTTGATGTATCCAACTAAAAGATATACAAGTTTTATTTAAGCGTGCACCAGAATTTTTTTAGGTTTGATTATTTACTAATATCAACTGTCAGGCGTGAACAGTAGACTCACGTGTGTAATGTATAAACTAGCTACTTTATTGCTCAATAAAGCTTTATTTTTCTCCCAGGAAGCTTTCCTGGGGTCCAGGAAGGCAAAAAATGAACCCCCATACAATATCTGGAATGAGGTAGATTTAAACATTAGCAAGCAAGCAAATTAATTAGAGCAGTAAACTACTTTGCCCAGTGTTTTCTCTGTTCAGACTACAGTAAGGATGCAAGTAAGGAAAATTTCCCAGCCCAGAGATCTTAAGAATTGATCTTAAGAGGGGCTTTGAGACCATTGACCACACAAATGATTTCAGAAGGACAACCATAAAAAAGCCTCTAAAAATTAACAAGCAAATTCATATAGGAGAACATCAGGTGCCAAAGGCCAGGACCACACATGAAATTCCAATTACCAGTAAACTGATTTATTACTAATGCCTATGTATAGGACTGTTTTCAGCTAATGATTAGCATTATTTTGGTGCTAGACAAGGATCAGCGGAATTCAAAGGGACTTGGGCTTAGTCCATTTGTGGCTCTGTAGCAACAGACCCACAATTTACCTTGATTTCTCTTTTGATGCTGCTCCCAGTTCTGCCACCCCTTCTTCTACAGAGACCCTATAAACACTTTAAAGAAAGAAAATGGTACTAATAACCAATACACGTTTCTTGAACTCTGGAGTGATATGTATGAGTAGACCCTTTCATACTATTGACTGCCTTGTTTGAAAATTTTAGATGCTTTTCAAAGATATCCTCATATGAAACCCACTATAGTATAGTAATAATTGGGAGGAGACAATAACTTGGTCCCCAACACCAATAAGACCAAGGAGCTCCAGGGTTAGGGTTAGGGTGGACTATAGAAGGAACAGATCAGACATTCAGCCCTTGCTTATCAATGGAGACTGAGTGGAGCAAGTGGCCAGTTTTAAGTTTCTGGGTGTTACCATAAAAAAGGACCTGAACTGGGGTGCTCACATTGCAGCCCTGGTCAAAAGGGCCCAGCAGAGATTATATATACTACCTGAGGCTTCTCAGAAAACAACTGAATGAAAAACTGCTGGTGACCTTCTACTGCTGCACCATAGAGAGCATTTTAACTTACTGCACCTTTGTATGGTTTGCCAATTGCACAGTGGCAGATAGGAAAGCACTCCAGAGGGTTAACATCATTGCCCAGAGGATCATTGGTTGCCCCCTCCCCTCTTTGGAAGAGCTTTATAGCTCCCGCTGCCTTAAGAAAGTTCAAAAAATTCTCAAAGATCCATCTCATCCTGGGAAGCCTTTTTTTTTGAACTATTACCATCTGGCAGACGGTACAGGATAATAAAAACAGACAAATGGGCTGAAAAACAGCTTCTATTCCAGGGGATAGCTCTTTTGAATTCTGCTGTATTTTGCACTCAGTATTGGTACGATGTGGGGGGTTGGGGGTTGGTTCAATGTGTGGAGGATGAAGGATGTGTGTTTGTGTTTATTTTCATGATCATGATGTGCACGGAAGATGGTGTTTGATTTCGTTGTATGAGGTGCAAGGACAATAAAGTAAACTAACTAACTAGATGCAAAGGCCACTAAAGAGAAGAAATCCATTTTTAAAAAAAAAATTCTTTGTTTAATGTGTTTCAGAACAGTTCAACCTAATTAAATACTTTGAATTTCAATTTGATATCAAATTGCAATGTTCAAAGCCTTGTTTAAGTCTATGTGTTTTGATATAAGATAATAGAAAACTTGTCACAGCTTTTTAAAATGACTATTCTTATTGGTGACTACATTTTGTTTTCAACTTCATCAAACTTTGCAGTTATTATAAAAGACATATTTTTAATGATTGTTACTAGAGATTGGCATTTTGACTTAGTTGGCTGTTCTGGTTATCAAACACTAATTGGATGAGTAAAGTTATTTTCCACTTGGATATATCCTGGCAGCTGTTAAATGTGAACTATATTGGTCACTGCTTAAAATTAATTTGATCCTTGCATTATTTTGCTTGCTTTTAAGATACTACAGAATTTTTGTTGGAAAGGCTCTGTGTGTGTGTGTGTGTGTGTGTGTGTGTGTGTGTGTGTGTGTGTGTCTATGCATACATATGCACACACACACCTTCAGATTTACAAATAGGCTTTGGTTACAGCCCAAGTGTCAATAATTTAATAATGGAGTAGTGCTTACTAAACTGGTAAATATTTGGTAAACTTCAATATCTGTTCAAGATCAGTCAACAAATATAATAGATGAAGTATTAATATTAGAAACCCTTTGTAAAATATTAAGTACCGTTAAGAAAGAAAGAAGAAATAGCCATGCCTCATAAAACACACACATGAAGGTTTGCTTCCCAGATTTGATAATAGCATATATAGAAATGGCATAAATATCGTTTTTCATTGACAAGAGATGTTGGAAATGTATCTGTCTCTAGTGATGTCCAATGGCTTTTCTGAAGGACTTAATTCCTTACACTGTGTTTGGGATTTTATTTGTCCCTTGTTTATTATGTTTTACATTTTATTTGTATATTTTTTATTTTGTGAGCCACAGGGTGTCTTATCTCTGAGGCAGGGTTTATTGCAATTATTAATAAACAAAAAAAATCCCAAATAAACTTCTATATTGAGGAACATGACTCCAAGTTATTTGTTTGTTTGTTTATTTATTTTCCACCCATCTCATTTAGAAGCGATTCTAGGCAGCTTATAACCTTTCATCTGCTTTCTTACCTACTTTAAATTCCTCTCTTTCCACATACACCCCTTTTTTTCCCTGGAAATATTCTTGGGGTCATATACTGCTATAGAATCAGAGCTCAAACTCAAAGCTTGTTGGTGTGGATTTAATAAGAAGCAATTAATTGCCAGACGTTTTACATTATGGCAGTCACAGCATTCATTTTGCAGTTCAATAAGCCATGATTGAAGATAACTATCTTCAAACAGGCCAGTTGTTGAAGTTTATGAGAAGCGTTGCATTCTGGGAACAAGGATCACATTTAGCCTTTGCATAACACCTGGGATTGTTTTTGCACACCTGGCACCTAGTTCCTTCAAAAGTTCTATAATTGAAAGCTGGTATTACCAGTTTCAATCAGTGTCTCTGATCTTGCCAAGAATTCTCAGGAATTAGGGTGCTTTACTGCAACAAAATTAAGTTGCCAGACAGGCATGAATTATACAGGTAGTCCTCGACTTACGATCACAATTGAGCCCCAAGTTTTGGTTGCTAAGCGAAACACTTTGTTAAGTGCATTTTGCCACCTTTTGGGGGCCACTGTTGTTAAGTGAATCACTGCAATTTTATTAAGTTAGTAACAGGATTCTTAAATGAATCTGGCTTCTCCCACTGGCTTTGCTTGTCAGACGGTCGCAAAACGTGTGATCACCTGACCATGGGACACGGCAACCCGTCATAAACACGAGTTAGTTGCCAAGCATCTGAATTTTGATACCCTGGGGATACTGCAGTGGTTGTAAGTGTGAAAAATGGTCATAAGTCACTTTTTGCAGTGCCGTTGTAACTTCGAATGGTCACTAAATAAACTCTTGTGAGTTGAGGACTACCTGTATTTAGGAGGAAATGGGTTTTTTTTTGTTCTAAATGGCATCTGTAAAGATTTTCTTCCCTCACCCCCAATTTGTATTTTGTTGGGAAATAACTATATAGGATTTGGTGGCCTAGATGACCTACAAGGTCCCTTTCAAACTCTTGTTAATTCGTTACCTATTTCCTGATAGGCTAAAGGAAATAATTGGGCCACAGTGTTTTCACACTTTTGGTGAAGCTGATCTGCATTTTAGTTTCCATTTATCTGGAAAAGTATTTCCTTTCTCTTGGAACCGATTGGTTCCTGCAGTTTCAATCTGATTGCTAGTTGGTTTTTTAGAAGTTAAGAGCAAGAAACAGTTAGTTCCTTTATAGGGAAAGATAGAGCAGGTGGGAGTGATTTCAGAAATCCCTCGAAGTTCCCTGCAGGGTTGCTTCATTAAGTCCTCCTGCTTTGCATCTTTCTTTCTCTCGTTCTCAGTTCCACTTTCTGCATCAAATTTTGGTTATGGGCTGTGGGGCTTCTCTACAAGTTTAGAGGATGATTAAAAAGTTTTTTTTAAAAAGCCTTATTGTGGAATTGTTCTGCTTCAACCAGTGGGAGAGTGGGAGGGTGATTAGGTAGGTGAATGATACATATTTTTTCAGTTTTTCAACAAAGAAAAATCATCTTTACATGCCCTTGAGTTTTTGCCTTGGTGTTTTATTTTGGCACTGATAGCTGTCCGGAGTCTTTTCTGGAAAATATGTCATAATGATACACACACTCACACAGACCAACCCTGATGATGTTACCTAGTTGGGTTGTAAAATGTCTACAAGAAAATAACCAAGCTCAGAGAGCACTAAGGACCTCACACACAGAGATCTGCCTGTGGCTTAGACGAGGCTTGCAACAGACTGTCTGCATTCTTAGTCTTTGGATGCGAGGTCCAAACATCATAATGTTTTTTGAAGCAGTGGAAATCTCTTTATGTCAAATTTTGCCCTGGAATGGTTGTTGGAAACCTTGATGTGGTATTTTTAAAAATCTCATTAAGTTCTTATGGGAACGGGCCACTTGTAAAATTGCTTATCTGCTCCCAGCCTTTGCAGTTCACTTCTTCCTTTCTCTCTTACGGTGAAGACTGTATAGAGCTTGTGTAATCTCTCCAGAGGCCGGTCGAGAAACGGTGCTATCAATCCAGATAACTAATGCAGCAACCTATTTTTTCTCTTGCGTGTCCAACAAATCATTTGCTTTTTAGAAAAGCCTACTTCATGCAAGAGTGCCATATAATGTGCTAGAAACCTCAAATTTGGAAATAGAGACCGCACACCACCTGACTTCTTCTTCCAGTCCTCCAAACTGCCACCTGTATCTCAAATGTTTCAGGCATGTTTTTCACAGCCGCTTATATTTTTAAACCAGTAATTTGAATGCTTGGTTAGCTCCCAGAGGACTTTCTTTGATTTGTGCTGTTTTTTTTCTTCTTCTTTCTTTTCTTTTCAGTGTGCTGATGGTGGAGGGTTGAAATAGGTTTTATTGAAAGAAGAGTCTTAGGAACTGACAAGGCACACTTTTTAATGAAGCCCTTGGAAAATCACCTCCTTTTTATTTCACTATTGACAAAATTGCCTGTCATAATAGAGAGATACCGGTGTAATTTGAGTGAGTACCAGTTTTTCTGCATATACTGTGGAAAGAATCAGCGAAGATGCTGCGTTTTAAAGTTGGTGGAAAAGCTAGACAGCAGCATCTTTAATACCCAAGCAAGTTGCTGACTCTTCTTCTATGCTGGATGTTGCAGGTAAAATGCCAGTCCTTTTCTGTTACTGATGTCTGGCCTTTTGCTATGGGATTTTTCTGAGTAGGTGGATGATTTTTTTTCAGAGCCCAAAGCCCCAGAGATAATTCATTCCATATCATAATAAGAGCTTGTTGACATCTGAAACCGCTTTCCTGTTTTACCAGGTAGCTGATCAGAAAGAGGCCATTGATGAACGGTCCTTACACTTATGATGGCAGACCAGCCACCTCCATTAGAAGCCACACCTATTTTGAATGAAGTGCCACTTCTACCTCATATGGTCAATGGGGACACCACACAACAGGTAAGTTGATCTGCATAAGACGGGAATTCTCAGAATTTGTTCTCTTCTGCAAATGCTTAGAAGGGATCATATCTTCTGTGCCAGTTTCGGTTGTAGATAATGGCTTAGCATGGTTAAGCTCCTCTGATCACGGTTTATTTAGCAAAGGAAGTTTAAGCAAGCCATTGCTCAACAATCTTTGGGACGTAATTGATTTTATTAAAGTTGGATAACAAGTTCCAATAAATTCAGTGCCTTAAGGACAGGAAGAATCATATTGTCATGTGATTTTTCTAAAACTATGAGTGTGTGTTTAAGGAACTGAAAATATATAAAGCTGTGTATGCCAGATGTAAAATGGTATTTCTGTCTAGATACATACAGAATTTCCCACACATGCAAATCTAAAGTATCCATGTTGTGATGTTCTAAAATAGCCTTCGCTGGCAGATCATTTTTCTTTACTTTTCTTTGTTTTAGGAAAGACTTATATTACTTCTTAATCTTACAATGATTTGCATTATGCAATGGAGTTTTGATGTATTTCCTTCTTTTAACTGTTGAATCATTTATTAATAACAGCATTTACAGTAAGAGGTAATAACATGAAGATCCTCAATTAAGTTTACCTTTGTAATCTAATGCAAGAATTTAGATCCCAGGCCTTGTTTTAAGGATGTCCGGAGGATTTTTCCTTGAATAGTAGATTTTTGAAGCCATGTTGCAGATTTGAACTTCCTAGAATTGTTTAAAAAGATTGTCGCGTGGAACTGAGAGTTCCTATTTGTTTATGTGATTGTCAATTCTTGTAGGATCCATGTTGTCAAATATATTGGTCCCTTTAAAGAAAAAGGTGTATTGATTTATGTAAATCAGGTGCATGATTCAGCACTTGCATTAAAAATTGCACAAAAAAAGTTCTATGTGCATTCACAGAGTTAGCTTGGAAAGCGCTCAGAGCTACTTGCCCAGCTAATTAATTGGCTTGAAACAAATATTGCAAAAAAAAATAATGCAAGAGTTTTTTAAGCAAAGCATTCTAGTGCAGCTGAAAATCTATGAAGGAAGCAAACATTTTAGATGCTCTGGAAGTTTTATTAGATTAATTCAAGGACTGCACGACCAGACTTATCACTTGCAATTAAAACGTCAGGAAATCTTTGTTTTCACTCTGTTGGCTCCACATTGACCAGTATGTTTTTTTACATTTTGTCTCTGTTTCTGGTTGAGGGTGCCCTTGAAGGTTTTGTTTTATTTTCCAGGAGCCAAGTTATCAGTAGTTTTGTAAAAAAGTTCAGTTTTTAAGACACAGCTATAGAAATTCAGATTAACTGATATCTCATTTAATAATCACTTTCACCTTGTTGTAAGTCTACTCTGATCTATTTTGAAGCTTGAGGGTGGGCTCCAGCTTTTTAAAGCTTGCAAAACACTTCTAAACACAGGGCAATTTAAAGCAAAACCTGCAGAATCAATATATTTTCTTCTGTGGAAATGAATGTGAAAATAAGCATCTGTGTAAGCTTCTTCCCAAAACCATTGTAGATATCACACTTGTTATGAAGATTAAGTGTCTTTGGGTAGGTTTCCATATCTTTCTTGCATTTTTTTTCCCTCCAGAACTTTTTGCTAGGCTGGCTGCAGATAAAATATAGGCTTCTGAAGGTTGTTTAATGAGAAATTATCTCCCTTTGACCTGCAGAGATACAGCCACTGAATATCATGTTCTAGATATTACGCACATGACCTTTTAATGAAAAGAGTTGAGATAAAAATGTACCTTTCCTTGGTCAGAAGGGAGCCATAACTTGTCTCAGATAGCCTTGTATTACAATCTAAAATATTTAACCAATTCAGCCTTGGGAAATCGGGTTAGGAGTTTTGAAAAAATGGCATATTTGATTTCTTATAGGAGGGAAAAAAAGTGTTCCCAGTAAGAAGCAAAAGGCTTGGCTGCGCTGGTTTTAAGCCATTATTTAATGCCCCCTTTATGTTATCTGTTCTACATATTATAAACCAACTTGTCCTTTTGTTCACTTAATGGGAGTGTGTACAGCTTATTAAATTTATGATGTTTCTCAAATTAAAAGACTTTGATTTTAAACTTAGAACTGTGACCATAGCTAAGTAAAATAACACCAGAATTATTAAGCCTGGAACCAAGCATTCATTTGGATTTTTAGTCAATTTAAAAAAAATGCTCCTTATCAAAAGGCTGGTGGCAAAAATATAAGGTTTTAAGAATATAAGGTTTTAAGAAATGTACCAGAGGTACATTTGGATCAGAATAGCAGGAAAACATTTGCTTCAGTGGGCTGTAATAACACTGAATAAAAATCAAATTAGTTTATAGTTAGAAACCTTCTGTCTTGTTTAAAACCCCAGAAGGGGTGGGAGTGGGGGAAAGTAGAATTGGCTTGAATTTGTAAGATCACAAGAATTTCAAAAGAAGCCTTCTAACCCAGTCAAATTGGGTTCAACCAAGGATCTGTTCCAGTCCTGCCTAGAATTGTCATTCCTGTTTGCAAAGCGCATGATGTATCACTCAGCTATGGCCCTTCCCATTTCAGAAGGATGTCATAAATTCCTAACAACTGTTCTCTTCTTAGCTCCTTCCTAAATGGTTTTAATAAGGCATTTTAAAAGGTATTCCCTTCCAAGGGAAAGCAGTGAGGGATTTATATACCTGTTTTCCCAAAAATATGGCCTACCCTGAAAGTAAGTCCTAGCTTGATTTTTACACGTGCATCCAATATAAGCCCTAAACACCCCACCCCCCAAATAAACCCTGATTAAGATCCCGTCCACTCCAAAGTGCATGGGTAAAAATTAAGCTAGGGTGGGAATAGGGGGGTGGAGCTGCCCTACTACGTACATTTGGACAGTAGATAATCCTCAAGTTACAGCCACAGTTGAGCCCATCATTTATGTTGCTAAGTGAAACATTTGCTAAGTTTGTTTGCCCCCTTTTACGGCTTTTCTTGCCACTGTCGTTAAGTGACTCACTGCCACTGTGAAGTAAATCACCCAGTTGTTAAGTGAATCTGGCTTCCCCATTGACTTGGCTTGTCAGAAGGTCGCAAAAGGGGATCACACGACCCCAGGACACTGCGATGGTCATAAATGTGAACCAGTTGTTAAGCATCCGAATATAAATCACAGGACCATGGGGATGCTGCCAATGGCCATCAGTGTGAAAAATGACCATAAGTGCCGTTGTAACTTCGAATGATCACTAAATGAACTGTTGTTAAATTGAGGACTTGCCAGTACTGCAATTTCTGAATTCGAGCAAAGAAAGTTCTTGAGAAATTGTATATAAAATTATGCTTCCCTGGTCTTTAGTTTTGTTACTATTATTATGGATTAAGAAATGCAGTCTTAACGCAGAGGTCTCCAAACATGGCAACATTAAGACTTGTGGACTTTCAAGCATACCTGGCTGGAAAATTCTGGAAGTTGAAGTCCACAAGTCTTAAAGTTGCCATGTTTGGGGATCCCTGGTCTAACTATTACCATTTAAATTTTTTAGGAAGGGTGGGTACTTTCTGCTCCTTCAGCACAAGACTGGAAGAGGTGGTATACAAATCAGACCATTGTTATTTCTATTCAGGTATCGGAAGGTTTCCAGAAGAAATACAATGTTGGCTATGACCTGTTCAACTGCAATTGCCAGGAATTGCAGTACTTTCAGACTCTCCCCGGTTAAATAATCTGGCTTTTGCTAAGTCAGTATCACTGTAGTTGGTATCATTGCACCGACTTCACTTAGATCTCATTTATACGTGAGAATATTTTGGGGAAATTTTTGTCCCAGATCCTAGGAATATCTCAATAGAATTAGAAATCACAATATCCATTTATTTCTAACACTAACACACACACACACAAACACACAGACTGATGTTTATCAACATTTTGGTGGTTTTGCTAACTTGTTTTTCGTGTTTTTATTTATTATTTATTTATTTATTTATTTATTTATTTTATTTAATTAAACTTCTATACCGCCCCTCTCCCAAGGGACTCAGGGCGGTGTACAGCGATTAAAAACTTACAAAAATACAAAGATTACAAAAAATTTAAAACATATTAAAACGAAATATT